>OU503042.1:26267222-26293188 GCA_912172775.2 Fraxinus pennsylvanica | reverse complement strand
CATGATCCATATGAAAAGACACATCTTTTCATCTACATTCTCTAGAATATTCCACAATATTCTACACAATTCCAATAATTTCAAGTATTAAGTGGTTTAAGTTTGGCTTAATTTCTCATTCACCAAATAAAGAATTTCCACTTAAATCATTTCAATTGGTCACAACCAATTTCCAATACAAAATTCCAACATTGAACTCCATATATTTTAGAACATTGAGTATATAATTTTTGTTACAATTCAAGTTATATAATAAAACGTTAATCTTCTGTCATATCGTTCTACATTCAACATTTCATGAATTAATGCTGAAAATTGATTGAAGATTATGTTATAACGATTACAATCAGTATTATATTAGAAATTCGAAGTTCCAATTAGCATATCCGGATGGTCTAGTTTGGCAGATAAGCATTCCAGTCCACGTCTTCGTACACTTAATAATCAACAAAAATAGGCACTACACTTAATAATCAACAAAAATAGGCACTTCAGCCTTGGGTTGGAAACAATCACATGGTTCTTGCTTAAAGTCTGTCTAGACTTCCATTGTCAAACAAAGAATAGTAGAAGACTACTATTTCACGCGGATTATTGAGTCTCGCTAACAATTAAAAAATGATTTAGACGATTGTGTAAGAAACAAACCTCTTGAGACAAAGTTTCAACGATGGGTGCTTTATTTATGAAGATTACAATTGGGAAGAAGTAAAACGCCTCCAAGGGGCACAAGCACACAAAGTAATTTGAAAGTTTGACGATAAGAATTAAAAGAAATGAAATTACATATTCTCTGTTTGAGAGTGATTGATTCGGGTTCCTTTCTTCTATGTCTTTTTTTTTCCTTTTATACTCTTTCGCCAGTTTTTCTTGTAAAATCGTTTGGAAACAGTTTGTCGCTTTATAACTACCCACTTGCTTCATAATGGCTGACGTGTCGAAAAATCGACGTTTTTAAACTGTTGCTATTGCTCCCCTCTTTTAACTGTTTGCCACCGAGATTCTTGGATCGTAGAATATGATAGGTTTGTTCAATAACTGTTTTAATAACCGTCGCTTTAAATAACAACAGGACGCTATGTTCGCTCAGATCTTGGGCGTTTCGAAGGTTTGGGCGAGAATGAGACCGTCGCTCTGAGCGACAATAAGGTATTTCATTCGCTTTGATTCTAGGCGTCCTGTAGGCTTGGACGATGAAAGTCTTCCGTTTATGGGCTTCCACTATATTTTACAATTGTCTCATTTGGGCATATTCTTCAAATTCCCTAATTTGGCCCTATTTCTTGGACTATTTAATTGGGCCTCATTTTTGTATGTTAACAACTACACCATTCAATTACCAAAGCACTAAAACATGAACTTTGGGAGGGGGATCATAGAAAATATTTGTGCCAATTATGATGTTTGTTGGAATTCGGTTTTAGAATTGAAATTTTGGTTAAATATAAACTTTGAAAAGTGTCAACTTCGGTTAAATATTCGGATTTGATCCGATAATCAAATTATGAAAGTAAATAGATTCACTTGTTCTTCTCGTCAAGTAGATCGTCATATGAACCGAACCCGAACGGTTCCATAATTATATTTGGACCCGACGGGTCCATTTATTAAATACCCGAAAGTTTTGGGTCGGTTCGGGTATCTTCAGAACCGAACCGAACCGACCCACGGACAGCCCTACGTCCATTTGCTATACATTTGAAATATCTTATTCTTCATTCTATCACTGGTTTTAGTATCGTGTGGCACATTGTTCATATTGTCAAATTATTTGTTTTGTTGATATCATTGTGGTGTCGAGTTACAGATTGTTTTCGTGTTAATCAATTTTAAAAATATTATGGTCAATTTTTTGTAGGTTTTTATTTTGACGAAAATGGTGAAATTTCTACAAAATTATATGTTTTGAACTCCATATATTTTAGAACATTGAGTATATAATTTTTGTTACAATTCAAGTTATATAAAAAAACGTTAATCTTCTGTCATATCGTTCTACATTCAACATTTCATGAATTAATGCTGAAAATTGATTGAAGATTATGTTATAACGGTTACAATCAGTATTAGATTAGAAATTCGAAGTTCCAATTAGCATATCCGGATGGTCTAGTTTGGCAGATAAGCATTCCAGTCCACGTATTCGTACACTTAATATTCAACAAAAATAGGCACTTCAGCCTTGGGTTGGAAACAATCACATGGTTCTTGCTTAAAGACTGTCTAGACTTCCATTGTCAAACAAAGAATAGTAGAAGACTACTGTTTCACGCGGATTATTGAGTCTCGCTAACAATTAAAAGATGATTTAGACGATTGTGTAAGAAACAAACCTCTAGAGACAAAGTTTCAACGATTGTTGCTTTATTTATGCAGATTACAATTGGGAAGAAGTAAAACGCCTCCAAGGGGCACAAGCACACAAAGTAATTTGAAAGTTTGACGATAAGAATTAAAAGAAATAAAATTACATATTCTCTGTTTGAGAGTGATTGATTCGGGTTCCTTTCTTCTATGTCTTTTTTTTCCTTTCGTACTCCTTCACCTGTTTTCCTTGTAAAACCGTTTGAAAACTGCTTGTTGTTCTATAACTACCCACTTGCTTCATAATGGCTGACGTGTCGAGAAATCGTCGTTTTTAAACTGCTGCTATTGCTCCCCTCTTTTAACTGTTTGCCACCGATATTCTTGGATCGTGGAACATGATAGGTTTGCTCAATAACTGTTTTAATAACCGTTACTTTAAATAACAACATGACGCTATGTTCGTTCAGATCTTGGGCGTTTCGAAGGTTTGGGCGAGAATGAGACCGTCGCTCTGAGCGACAATAAGGTACTTCATTCGCTCTGATTCTGGGCGTCCTGTAGGCTTGGCGATGAAAGTCCTCTGTTTATGGGTCTCCACTATATTTTACAATTGTCTCATTTGGGCATATTCCTCAAATTCCCTAATTTGGCCCTATTTCTTGAACCATTTAATTGGGCCTCATTTTTGTATGTTAACAACTACACCATTCAATTACCAAAGCACTAAAACATGAACTTTGGGAGGAGGATCATAGACAATATTTGTGCCAATTTGTTAGGTGCTGAAAGATGTTTGTTGGAATTCGGTTTTAGAATTGAAATTTTGGTTAAATATAAACATTGAAAAGTGATTTTGTGTCAACTTCGGTTAAATATTCGGATTTGATCCGATAATCAAATTACAAAAGTAAATAGATTCACTTGATCTTCTCGTCAAGTAGATCGTCATAATATATTTGAAATCTAAAAACCAATTTCGAATGGATGAAAAATTGTGATCTAAAGTTTGAAGGAAAAATTGAAATTCAACAAGTTAGGTAGCCGCTCCAGCGGCAGACCAACGTTAGATGATAGGTGAGCAATAATAACTCACTGCATTGCGTCGCTCGAGCTCCACGAGGGCAGTGGGCAAGGGGTGGAACGGGTTGCGTCCCTTTTGCATTGCGCAGAACGGTAGGTGAGCAATAATAGCTCACTGCATTGCGCGTCTCTCCAACCACACCCCTTCACCTTATATGTAAAGGACCCCTATGACATTTATTATTTGTTCTATTCCATTTTTACGCTTAGATTTTGCTTAAAAGCACTTTGTAGAAGTGATTCATTTTTGCATCAAAGTCATGGTTATTTTAGAGAGGAAACTCTATTTGAATTCGTTGGTTTAAGCCATTTGAAGTACTTCTATAGCTAGATATGATTGTTATACCTTAGGAGATGATTACTCGAAAACCGCTAGCACTGATAAGGGCAAATTCATATTAAAGAGAAAATGTCAAACACTTGCTTCTTTCAATTCAGTCACTTGCATTTCCTATTTTATTTTATGATTTCTTTGAACTTGAGATTTGATTTCAGAAAAAAATTAACTATTCTTTTGATTATAAGAAATATTTTTTCGTTGAATAATGGAAAGGATTAAATTCGTCGTCACGTATTCGCTTTCAGTAATTATCATTTATATTTTGGTAAATCAAAACTATGTTCGATTTCGCACACGTAAAATGTACGTTTTGAAATATAATTAATGCACAATATCTGTGTAAATTGTAATATCCCCAACAATGTTGAATGCCCTTCCTTGCTATTATAGAGAAGGCTATGACAATGACTTGCATTTCTGGATGTAAAAGCTCTGCCAAGGTTTTCCGGCAAGGATACCCGGCTTATGATTGATGTCTTCTCTACCAAAATGTTTGCGAAGTTAGCCCTTTTGTAATCTATTTCGTTACTAAGGGCCTATCGAGTAAGACTTATATTTTTGTGTCTACTTCTTATAGAACTACTTTCGACCAGTTCTATCTAAAAAGTAAAATCTCTTTTAGCTCAATAAAGTACTTTCATAAATTATTTAAACATATTCAAAAATAACTTTCTTGTCTCAAAAGCCATCAAATATGAGCTTTACATCAAGTTGAACACTGCCCGATAATTTGCGACTTTGAACACGAGGCTAAAGACAAACTTCTAAGTTTGTCACTCTTGTGGCTGTGAAGATGTGCAAAGAGTCGCTAATGTGTGGAAGCATTATGTTTTGATACGAAGAGTATGTGTGTGCTTACATGCAACAGAACTCCAGATTTACCTCCAGAATAGTGTGAAAACAGTGTATGGTTAATTGGTTGTATATTTTATGTTCTTTTTGAGTCCAAAAGCTTGTTTAGAAAGTGTTTATAAATCGTTTAAAATATAAATATATAAAAACGTCTATTTGACAAGTTGGTAGTATTTGTGAATTTTTTAAAATGTATATATAAAAAGTGACTTAGCAGTTTATAAACATTAGTCAAACATAGGCTAAGGTGGAACTTCATATGGAATGTAACAAAAGTGATAAAGATTACGAACTGATTAATGTAGATTTTTTAGAATAATTTTTGTGAAAAATGATATTTTGGAGGATGTGTAGTTAAAAAGTAAAGAAAAATTATAGGTTCAAGCGCAAATTATTTTTATTGAGTTAGGATGTGTTTGGGAGCCATTTTGGCCAAATTTTAATACGTTTTTTGACCGTTTAAAAGGTCAATGGAGCCCAGTTTTTCAGAAAATGTTGACTGCACAACTAGTAAATACAGAAGTTGTCATTATTTAATCAAAGACTGATTTTATGTGGAAGGGCAAAATTGGTAATTTTACTGACACACGGTCAAACATAGCAACTCCTCACTGACACACAACTGTATAATGGTTATAATTCGGCTAAAGATCTGATACAAAATGTGGAACAAACAAACACTTAATATGTAATTGAAAAAGAATTTAAAAAAATCAAGAATCTATACTAAACAAGGGCCAAAATGCTCCCTAATTACTTTCAACGACAAAAATGCAGTTGAATCGAAAAATAAAAGGCACTTGCAATCTCACATTAATTTCCAACTTATAGAATCTCGAGTCTTATATCATTTTAATAATTTATTTTTAATTTGTTCCACAAAGGTCATCCAAATTTATCATAAGCCGTTCAAACAGAATAATCAAGTGAAATTATTGACATACAAAAAGTGTAGCCCAAATCGAGCAGCCCAAGGGATGAAATCCAGTTCGGAAGTCCAGGATGAAGGCCCAAATAGGACCATTAATGAATGCAGTGGAGGCCCACGAACAAGGTACCATCATCGCCCAAGCTTACAAGACGTCCAAGATCTCATCGAGTGGAGTGCCTTAAAATCGGCTAGAGCGAATGAGCCTATTCTCGTCCAAACCTTCGAATCGCCCAAGATCTTAGCAAACATGAAGTATTATGGTTATCTAGAGAAGCAGTTATTGAAGAGGTTATTGAGTAATCTTATCACACCCCACGATCCAAGAATCACAGTTGTAGGCGGTTGAACGACGATAGTAATGGCAACAGTTAGAGACGACAGTTCCATGACAAGTCAGCCATCATGAAGAAAGTGGGTAGTTATAGAGCAATCGAACAGTTTTCAAGCGGTTTGTCATGAAAGAATTATCAAGGAAGTATAAAAAGGAAGAGAAGACATAGAGAAAAAGACATCGAATCAAACACTCTAAACAGAGAATATGTAATTTCAATTTTTTAATTTAACTTTAAACACTTCTTTTAGTACTTGTGTACTTGCGCCCCTTGGAGGCATTCTGTTTATTTCCAATTGTAAATCATCGCCAATGAAATACCCCTTTTTGAGACTTTGTCTCAAAAGATTTGTTCCTTACACAATTGTTTGAATCATTTTTTTTATTGTTAGCGACAACCCGCGCGAAACAGAAACAAAATATAAATTGACAAACTTAACATCAACATTTAGAGATGGAAGGGACCAAGTGGTCGAACCAAAATAAATATAATTTAAATAATCAAATTGAAACAAATTAAAAATTGAATAACCAACATAAAATAAACCTCGAAATCGAGTGACATCTAATATTTTGTAACAAATTTAATGTTTATGGGGGTCACAAAATTATTGCCTGCTAACTGGTCCAAAAATGTGAGAAATCAATTTCGATGGTCCCACTCAAAACCTATGGGTCCCTAACCAGGCACGAGCTATGCGTGTGAATCGCACGCCCGAAGATAAGGGTCCGAACGCGTGCCACTACCCACACACGCTTCCCTCGTGTAAAACCACCGCCCCCTTTCTCTCTCCGCCGCTGGATCTCCGCCGGGAAATTTAATTAGTGTTAATCCTTTTTTATTCTTTATCTTGGGAACTGTACCTCGCCGGGGCTCTGCGCTTTCTATTCTTCCGTTTAGATCTGAACGCGAGGAATGTGAAATTTTTTCAACGGGGTGCGAGACGAAAACGTAGTAAGTTGTTTTAAACATTACTGAGCTCTCGTAAAAGCTGAATTTTGTTTAATTTTGTGAAGATTTTTAACATTCTTACTAGTGGCTACTAGAATTTGATTTAGTGGGAAAAATACAATAGAATTGATTGGATGTTTTGTTGTTTGGTTATTTTAGATATTCCACTAGTTTCATTTAATTGATTTAACCTGAAAAAAAAATGGATGAAGAAATCACGTGCAGTAATGAAGCCAGTGTAATGACTTGAACTCGAAATTCCAGTCCTTTTACTATATAATCAAGTGATATACTTACATTTTTTTACTTATTGTTTTAGATTATGATGTAAGGTAAATGATGCATGTCTCGAGCTATCTGTTGGACACATGCGCTAATAAGAATAGCAGAAATACAAGATAGCTGTCGAATACGTTAAATGCTGGCAAACAAAGCATTGAATGCGTAATGTATGTTCCTATTGCATTTTCCGTATATTTCCAAGGATCGACTTTATATGATTAAAGCTTGGTCCTTTACGAAATTCACTCGATTATACTTTATAACTCTCTTGACATTGTTTACTTCGTCTATAACATTTACTGTCAGATAATTTTGAGCCACCCAGTTGGACTACCCTGGCATGTAAACACGTGTTCACTATCTAAGAGAATGTTCTAATTATACCTAATGTTGGGGTATGAGTTATGTTGCTTTGATCCGGAGGCTTAATTTAAGTATTATGCTTAGAAGAGAAGATAAACAAGAGTAAGGAGAAACTACGAAAAGTTATGGCAGCAGAGATGGAGAGATTCGGAATGAGTGAAGATGATGACGATGAAATTGAGATGGGTGTGAAAGATGAAGATGATGATGACGATGATGATGAAGAGAAGAACATGGCTACTCCTGCTGTGGTTGGTGTTGATGTGGGTGTTTTATCGACAAGCAGCAGTAATAGGTTTATGCAGCACCACCAATTTCAAGAGCTGCCAACTCCACAAGGAGGAGGATCAAGGAGGTGTAGGCCTCAAGAAGAGAAGGAGAGAACGAAGTTACGGGAGCGGCAACGTAGAGCAATAACTGCAAAAATTTTGGCTGGACTTCGGAGGCATGGGAACTATAATCTTAGAGTCAGGGCAGACATCAATGATGTCATTGCTGCTTTGGCAAGGGAAGCTGGTTGGGTTGTTCTTCCTGATGGAACCACCTTCCCTTCCAGATCACAGGTACTCACCATTGCGACCATATGTGATTTTTTCTTGTATATATGAATATTATTGGGCTACTGTTTGAGCCCCATTTTTGGGCTAAAATACATTTTGGAATAATATTTTATTGGAGAATGTATGGTTAAAAAATAAGGAAAATTTTTGGATTTATGTGTAAAATTATTTTATAGGAGAATGTGTGATTGAGGATGTGTTCGAGCCATATTATTTTGGAAGAATGTATTTTGGAATAGTAAATTGATGGAGAATGTGTGGTTGAAAAAAAGGAAAAGTTATTGATGTGATGTAAAATATTATTTTATTGAAGAATGTGTGGTTGAAAATGAGTAGAAGAATGTGTATGAAAATTTTAAAGGGTGTTTGGTGTAGATTAAAATCAGATTTTAAGTATATTGTGATAGAAGTTTTTGAAATATGTGATTGAAAATATGTGGGACCCATGAAAGATGTGGTTGATATTGATTGTTTGACTTTGACTTAAATTAAAATTTGGCCCAAACATGCCCTTAATGTGTCTCAAACAGGGGTTGAAAATGAGTTTTGGAAAAATGAATTTTTGAAAAAATGGGGGCCAAACATAGGTTAGGGATCTCAAACAGTAAATAACTTATCTCCATAGGTGCAGGGCACAAGACCTGTAGAAGGTACATCTCCTGCAGTGGTAACATTGTCATCTCCACATGCACCAGCAGAACACACATCACCTACTTCCTTGAGAGGCATTTCACCTGGTTATCAGAGTACAGTCAATTATAATGCCAGCCACATTAAAGGCAGTCTTGTGCCCTCTTCATCTCCTTATGATGTGTCCTCCAGTGCACGATCTCAGACTTCAGCTATGATGGGTGACGGAGGAGGCACGCAGAGTGATCCTCCTCTTGGAGATTCCATTGATTCAGTCGAAAATAGGCAGGTGAGATGTTTGGGTTCTCTTTATTAAGATCAACTCTTAGTTTCAGTTGCACGTGAAACTATGCGATGTTTAAGAAGCAAACTTCAAATGTAGAACAAATAAATAAATAAGTAATAAAGAGTATGTTTTATGCTTTATCCAGTCAGTTTGCTTATATGAATCTCATGCCGCATTTTTATCAAACTGTCTATGGTTTTTGGGTCTTCTTGTGCCTGAGCCTGCATTCCTTTTTTCCTCAATGCATATCTAATATTTTTCCATGCGTTTAAACAATTTTTGTAGGTTATTGACCTTTCTGGAAAGGTGCAGGAGCGTGATTTTGCTGGCACACCATATGTTCCTGTTTATGTTATGCTACCAGTGAGCTCTACGAGTACTCTTATTTTTCCATTTGGCATTTTATTGTCTTTATGTTCTTGTGTATTTGTTGGCTTGCATTTGGCATCAGAAAATTTTTCTCATTTGTTGTTTTGAAATTTTTTTAAGTAGTTTCCTAGTTCTATCATAATTTATGATTCTAATGTATTCCAAATCCTTTTGGTGGCAGTTGGGTGTCATCAATATGAAGTGTGAGCTTGTTGATCCCAACGGTTTAGTGAAACAACTAAAAGTCTTGAAATCAATTAACGTTGACGGTATTATGGTAGATTGCTGGTGGGGTATAGTAGAAGCGCATGCTCCACAGGAGTACAATTGGAATGGATACAAGAGATTGTTTCAAATCGTGCGACAGCTTAAAATGAAGTTACAGGTACATTCTGCATAAGATTTGCTGCATCCCTGGCCTTCAATTTTGTTTCTTCTCTTTGTGAGTCTTGGGTGGGGGGGCATTTCACATGGTTCTGACTTCTGAGGGTTATTTCTTAAAAGGGAAAAAAATAAGTTTTATGAGGTATTGCTTTGTCGATGCCATGTCTTCAGTTATGGTGCTTTTGTTCTATAGCACGTCTTCTTGTCTATGTTTTAAAGGTGCAGATACAAGTACTTATGAATCTTATCATATTCATTAGGAGTATGATGGCTGATATATTTCGAAAGTTGACAAGCTTTTCATAAAGCATAAATAGATTGATGACATTAATGCAAAAGAAATAACTGCTGTTGCTTATATGTTTCTCTCTTAGAATTTTATTAAAACTTGTGAAGTTTTAATTGGAATCAGGTTGTAATGTCCTTTCATGAATGTGGTGGTAATGTTGGTGATGATGTTTGTATTCCCCTGCCTCACTGGGTGGCCGAAATTGGTCGCAGCAATCCTGACATATTTTTCACTGATAGAGCAGGAAGACGTAACCCAGAATGTCTTTCATGGGGAGTTGACAAGGAAAGGATTTTGAGAGGCCGGACTGCCATAGAGGTATCTGATTCAACATCAAGAAAGTAAATATGATATCACTGTTGATTTTTTAATTCTCAGGACGCATTCAAGTTACCACAGTTTTTAACTCTATAATATGTTTTTCTTCATGTCTTGTTTTTTTTGGGGTTTGTGAAAAAGTGAAGTTGCTGAGAACAAATGAGTACTATGGGAAGTGTGCCAAAAATATTTCTACAGGCTGATGGCGACTTCTCTTAGGATTTGAGGGCATCTAATTTTTTTCGTATTTGCTCTCTGATTTTCTTAAGCTGTTTTTAGTAATAATTGTATGAACTTGATTTGGTACCAAAGCTTTCACTTGGGTTATTTTGACCGATAAGATCAAATTTTCCCTTCCCTCGCCCTTTGAAAGAAATAGCTGCAATCCTCTTCCTCCACTGGATGGCATGGTCAGTTATTTCAAAGTCTATTTTCCATTTAATAGTTTGAGGAATTTTTATTTTTCATTATCACACAATTATACACCTTGACAATTCAGTTTTGTTTGAAGAATTTGTAGATTTGGTTTTGTTGTTTTTTTTAATGAAAAACTTATGTAGGTTTACTTTGACTACATGAGAAGCTTCCGGGTTGAATTTGATGATTTCTTTGACGATGGCATTATTTCTATGGTTGTTGTTGGACTTGGTCCATGTGGAGAGCTAAGATACCCATCCAATCCTGTAAAACACGGTTGGAGGTATCCTGGTGTCGGTGAATTCCAGGTAATGGCATATTTAATTATATTGTTGCTAATTTCGACAGTGTCGAGTTTTCCATCATACCGTTCCCTTGCTACCTACCAAACTATTACAGCCCTTTAGACATAATGCACTCTTAAAACCAGTTTGTCCCAATATATGTAGAACATGTGTACAATAGATATACAATAAATGTGGTTGAGTTTCATGGACAAGCTTTTTATAATGTTTTTCCAGAAATTGTTCTGAGAATATTTCCAAAGCTCCTTAAGCTATTAGTTCTCTCCGATACAATATGTCAATGTTTTTTCATCCTTTGCAGTGCTATGACCAGTATATGTTGAAAAGCCTTCGGAAGGCAGCTGAAATTAGGGGACACTCCTTCTGGGGTCGAGGACCAGATGACACAGGTTCCTACAATTCACGGCCGCATGAAACTGGATTTTTCTGTGATGGGGGTGATTATGATGGATATCATGGCAGGTTTTTTCTCAATTGGTACTCTCAGGTTTTGGTTGACCATGGTGATAGGGTGCTCTCTCTGGCAAAGTTAGCTTTCGAAGGCACTTGCATTGCAGCAAAGGTAAACCAGCTCCACAGAATTCAATTTAATGTGCAAGATGAATTTTCTTATTACAAGATAAATAGAATATATGAAAAATGCATTTTGGAGCTATAGTTATTATATATTCTATTGTAAGTGGCTTCTGTCTATTTGATACTGGAATGTAATGTGTATAGTCTTGATGATAGCAAATTAAATAACATGTTAAGATTAACTTACGCAACTCTTGAATCTAGTTGGCTTATATTATTATACCGTATTTCACAATTAGAAACTTTAATCCTTCATTACTCTTTTGATGGTAAATCTTTGTATGTTCAGTCTATATGATAATGGAATTCAACTGTGTACTATATTGATGATAACAAATCAAATATCACATGAAGCTTATCTTACATGTCTATTTAGGTAGGGAAGCGTGAACTTGACAAGTCACAGAAAGATGGCATGATTATATTTGAACATTATTCTTACTCTGGTCATATATATTTTCATCCTTTTCCCCATCTATCATATAGACATGAAAAGAAGTGCATATTTGATGTGGATATTCAAAGAGATCATTTTACATATACATGTGGATGTTATTGGAGTATATTATGCACAAAATGTACATTATATAGATCACTTTGAAATTTTTATGGACTAACATGACCCCATTTTCATATGTTGTCAATACTTTAAATATTTATGCAGTTTTCGGGTATTTATTGGTGGTACAAGACAGCTAGCCACGCTGCTGAATTAACTGCTGGATTTTATAATCCATGCAATCGAGATGGTTATGCTGCTATTATGGCAATGTTGAAGAGACACGGTGCAGCACTAAATTTTACCTGTTCTGAAATGAGTATGTTAGATCAGCATGTTGACTTCTCTGAGGCACTGGCTGAGCCCGAGGGATTAGCCTGGCAAGTACGTGGCTTCTTGATATTCAAAATGAACTCCATATTCTCCAGTTAGAGAATATTTTGTATCGGCTAACCATTGATTTGTTTGCATAGTTACATCAGTGGTTTGCAGGGTAATTGTTAGAAAAATGCACACTATTCTTTCAATTTTTCTCATTGTAACAGCTTATATTGTAGGTACTGAATGCTGCCTGGGATGTTTGCATACCAGTTTCAAGTGAAAATGCTCTTCCATTCCATGACCGGGATGGTTATAACTATTTACTGGAAAAGGCAAAGCCTACTAGTGATCCAGATGGCAGGCATTTTTCTGCTTTTACCTGTCCAAAGCTCAGCCCACTTCTCTTGGAAAGGCACAACTTCGTTGAATTTGAACGATTTGTCAAGAGAATGCACGGTAAAATTATCATAATATTACTACTTTTTCATTTTACAAACTTATTGATATTTATTATTGTTTCCTTGCTATGTCACCTAGGTACTAGTAGTTGACTTAGCTATCGAAGATTCATTAGGATTTGAATGACTACCAACATTCTTGGTAGATTGGCGTTTGTAAGATGCATTGTATACGTACTCAAGTCTGCTTGCACAATTTGAAATTTATTGCTAATAAGGCTTAGTTTATTCTTCTTCTTAATTTTTTTAGTAAAATAGATTGCACTGCACGTCTCTACTCAATAATGTCGTTATCTACTCAAACGGACTCCAAATCACCTCAAACTTGGTGGAAAGCTTCCTAACGCCCCAAGGAACTCCTTCGCCAAGACCTTGTGCTCGTTGAATGAAAATGCTGCCTTTAAATTTTTATTATTTTGCAATAAATGATCAGAATGTTTCATCTCTAAAGAGAGAGCTCTTCCTAATTCTTATTTTCAGTAATACTTCTATGTTACATCATCATTCACCACCAGTCGATTTGATAAGATATTTTTTCTCCACGGAGCATCTAGAAAAATCGTCATTTAAGCATGGAATATAGTGGGGGCATTATTTATATATGCAGGCTCGTTAAACCACCATTAGCAGAAACGAGACAGTTGTAATTTTTCTATGTCTATTGCAGGAGAAACTGTACTCGAGTATCAGATATAGTTGCAGAACTCCCAAGTTGTACTCTAGGAAAGGCCGGAGAAGGGAAGGTAATAGATATTCTAATATTCCATTTTAGGTACACCTGTAAAGGAAATGAACTGAAGTAATATGTATACTGTTGATACTTTCATCACTCTGTTAATATAGGCTAACAAATTAAGATGATTAATTCTCCAGTACTTGTTGAGGGATTCAACATGTGGAATCATAGCAAATGATATATTTTTATTATAGTTTTTTTTTTATAATGACCGTGGAGTCTGCTTTAAATTTGTATGCCTAGCATCCTGGCTCAAGTGTATGCTTTAACACACATAATCCAATTATGTGCTTCGAGTGAGTGAACGTGGTCTAACTTTAATAGTAGACGCCTTTTCGCATTCCAGCCTTTTTAGCTAACATGATCGAAAAGAGAATATTGGTTATGGTTGGAAATGTCTCAATTGATTATTTGGTGTTTAAAAATTCTTTTTCAGACAGTACCATTCATACATATTGTTCCATAGAGCTCTTTGAGGTTCTCTGAGGTTCACAATATTGAGAAATACTAAGCTTAAAAATTATTTAATGTTATTTTTTTGGGAATATTTTATTTTAAATTTAACTTTTATCTTTCTCAAAATAGTTACATAATTGCTTAATTGTGAATTATGTTTGGCTAATATCGATCGAATTATTTTTTATCTACATGCCGCGAAACTCACAAATATTACTTATTCAATATGTTCCAAACATTTGTCCAAGTTTAGTCAAACACCTGAATTGTAGCCCAATTTATAGTGGAGGAAAATGATGTTTGTACAAAAAATTTTATGGGAAATTATAAAAAATCAGGTGTTTAAAGATTGATTTTTAAAAATTAGGTCTACAATTTTTTTATTCAAAAATCAGGTATTTTATTTTAAATATTAATCACTTAATCTATTCAAACCCTAAACTAATTCATTTCTCTCTACTCGCTCCCATTCTATTCATCTCTCCATTCTCTCAGCCGCCGCCTCCACCGCCACCGTCAGAGTCTTAATTATAACAAATCAGGTGTTTAAAGATCGATTTTTAAAAATCAGGTCTACAATTTATTTATTCAAAAATCAGGTATTTTTTTGTAAATATTAAACACTTAATCTATTCAAATCCTAACATAATTCATTTCTCTCTACTTCCTCCCAATCTATTCATCTCTCCACTCTCTCACCCGTCGCCACCACCGTCATCGTCAGCTTCTCCTCCCTTCTGCCTCCCCCTTCCACTACCCTTATCCCTCCCCCTTCCACTGCAGCAGGGTCGCGATGCTGCTGTGCGAACGTTGTCGCGACGCTGCCGGGTGCAGCAGCGTCGCGACGCTGCTGTACGAACAAACAGCGTCGCGACCTGAGGCCCAAATAGGGAGGCTGGTGTCGGCTTCGTCTGTTCGTCGTCTCCCTCTGGGTACTGTTCGTCTCATTTGGGTACTGCAAAGACCTGGCAAGTCAAGTGCCGTCGGTGAGTTGAGTCAATTTCATGGGTCGTCGATTAGATGCAGCCGATGAAATTTCTTGGTCACTGTCGTGCGGCGAGTTTGGGGTTGTTGGTTGAGTGTAGCTGTCAATTGGTGTGGTAGAGTGGTCGGNGTTGTGCGGAGGGTGAAAATCTGGAGGTTTTGAGGGTAATTGGTAGTGGTTTGCAAGTTGTGACTTTGTTTGTAGTTGGATGGTGGTGGTTGAGATGTTGGCTGCGGTGTTGAGGTGGTAGTGATGTTTGCGGTGCTGGTCGACGACGGTGATGTTGGTGGTTGTGGTGGTGATGACGGCGGCGGGGTGAGGGTGGTCAAAAGTGGCTGAAGTGGTAGTGTCAGTGGTATGTGACCAAGTATTTGGTTATCTGGTGACCAAGTATTTAACTGTGACCTAAAAATTTGATAATATGTGATTGAAAAATAATTTGTGACGAACAAATTTGAAAATATGTAACCAATTAAATTAACCACTTTTTTATATATGACCTAAAAATTATATAATCTGTAACCGTAAAAAATCAGTGACCAATTAATTTGGAAATCTGTGACTGTGAGACCTATAAATTTTAATCTGTGACCAATGAATTAAATGTGGCCTATAAAATTTTTGAACTGTAACNGGAATGATTGCCGGAATAGTAGTCGGAATGGTCGTCGGAATAGTCGCCGGAATCGGAGTACTCGTCAAAATGGTCGTCGAAGAAGAGTGGCAGTAGGAATGGTCGCTGGAATAATCTCCTAAGCGGTAGGGGTGGTGCATGTGGGGTATGTTTATTATATTATATTATATTAGAATTAAAAAAAAACCCTAATTTTTGAATGTTCAAATTATAAACATGATTTTTGAATTGGTGTAAACTAAACACCTTATTTATGAATTTTTCCCAAATTTTATTACAGAAAAATTACACTCACATGGGATGAACCCCACCTATTGTGATTAATCTGTAAGGTGTCTGTAAAAAATGGATCCATTATCCACGTTCCTAGTCAAACATATTTCAAGATAAGATAAATATAAAATCTCTAACATCACATCAATTCAATATTCATTTCATTCCAATCAGCCCATCCAATGAATGGATATAGGCATCATTTGATAAATTATATTCCTTGTTGGATAGCCATCATTTAATTAATTACATTCACGTGACAAAAAGTTAAAATCTTATTGTTGTCTATGTCCTACATTGTACAAATAAAAAGAAAAATCTAATATATCTTTTCTTGTTATTTGATTTTCATTCCCTGGTACAACATCATGCAACAATGACGAAAAATAACTGAACTTAAGAAGTAACGAAGGTACGGTTCCGAAAAAGAATGAATGTCGTTTTCTGAGCTACTTCTAAAGTCATTTCTCCAGCCTCGATTTCCTCGACTCATCCGTATCAAAAATGACCCTGGCCAGATTATCCGAGCTCTCTTGCCTCTCGGACGATGTGAGAGAAAAATCTTGTGTTCTAGTCGAGTTTTCTCCTTTCTCCATCTCTTGGAAAGTTCCATACGAAGGGGAGTATGCAAGGGGAACATCCAAAGCAATCGCCCTTTTTATTGCTGCTCGATACTCTTCTTTATGTTCTTTGGCAAGAGATGCCTGCCGCTCCATCCTCTGTGCTACCGGAATATCCATAATCCGCTCACTTTCCAGCAGTGACTGTACTAGAGAAAAATAAGTATTATTCAAAATCATGGTAAGAAAATTTTATCTTGACTTTTTTAAACTGCTAAATATATACTTGAAAAGCTTATGAACATCAACAATAACAAACTAAGCAGTATTTCAGGCATATTGAATCGGCTACATGAATCATTTTTCTCCAACTATTGGAAAATGAAAAGCAACTAGAACACGTCGCCTGCCTCATCCACAGCAACCTCACATAAGATGAGGATTGTCATCATATTTTAAAAGAAGCTTATAAAAAATCATAAATTCATTTAGTACGAATTGAGAAAGAGATATCTTAGCCAAACATTAAGTTTTGATTCGTTGAGTGCATAGTACAAAAAGTGGCCTAGAGTTGAGTGAATGTCCCTACAAGGTACAACAGACATGTTCCAGTGCTTCTGACGTGTACTGGTTCTTCTTCCCGGCTCCTGAGACCAACCTGAACTAGTTCTAGAAATTCTCTAATTGAAGTGTGTGAAAAATGACAACCGAAACCAAATAATTACTGCAAAAATATATTCATTAACAATATCATGTCATCGGACATTGTTTTCAAACAAGTATAATATGTAATTTTATAGGATTTAAAGTAAATGTGCCTTTGACTTCCATATTATCTTTCTCGCACTTACTAGCAATGCAAATTTGACGTGTATTGAACTGCAACATGTGCCATTTGCACATTCATTCTCAAATCTTCGAAACAAAAAACAGAGAGAGAGTTCGAAGGAAAATGCATAAACAGAGTTTTAACAGAACAAATAGAGAAGACATGTCCATCTATATTTTAATTACAACAAGTCAAAGCACAAGGAAGATCATTCCCATCCTTGCGAGAATCTACACACAAAAACATATTTGAAGATCACTGTTTCTAAGAATTTAATGTTGTCTAATAGATTAACTTGAATTTTCAATTTTACTATTAAAAACTCTACCTGTGAGAAAAATTATTAGTAACCTACTGTGTTGAAGATATACGAATGAATAAATTTTTGCACTTTAGCTTTTAGATGCAGATTCCTTCTAGAAAACTGAGAACTTACATCAAGTGCTCTTTGAGATTCCTTAAGTATCCAAATGATGGCATGATCTGAAGTTAAGTTGCAAGAGAGAACTAAGTGCTCAAACCGTCCATCCACCGGTACTGCAGTCTTAACAACCGGTGAAATTTTTTTGAACCTGCACATCACATAATCTGTGTAAAACATGAATACCGCGTTGCATTATGCCACTTTAGATACGTGATCATCTAGAGAGAGTTGCTAGAGCTTTATATTTAATAATCAGAGTTCAGTTTTCATGTCCTATAATGGGATTTCTCACTTTGAAGGGTTTTGTTGTCTTTCAGATGCTATCATGCTAGTTGTTTTCAACAGAATATTGTAGGTGTAGGATGTCAGAGGAGTAGCCATGACCCATTTGCAACCTCCAGACTCATTTTCAGAAACATTTTTTTTTCTCTTATGCATGCGTGCGGGTTGGGAGGTTTTCCCAAAAATCGGGAGGTTTTCCCAAAAATCTTACAAGTCCAGCACCATATTCTGCACTGTTGGACTACAATACAATCGTGCACGCCAAACAGTGTATAGTTTGTTCAATGATAAAGATAACCCCCTCCCCCAAAACCCGGCCATGAGAGCCATTATAGTTCTCTCTTTCTTATCTCCATGGAAAAGGCTTACTTCTAGTTACTCCTACCAACGCAAAGTCAAACTGTGGTGTCCAATTTCCTCTCTCTACAATCCCATAACTTCTCAAAATTGTACATTATATCAAAAAACTTCACTCCATACCTGAAGGGCTTCCTCACAATAATGTGATAGAGGCGACCAGGTGCATACAGGCGCCTTGGATCCTGTAGCATCTTCTCCTCTAGTGTGCACGTATCTTTCAAGCACATTATGCACATCAAGCACGGGAAACTATCCAAGAGAAGGCAAATTAGTATTATGAGAGTAACAATTGCTCAATTAAAAAATGTCAGTGCATGCGGATTCAAAATCTCATATTCAGGTACGAGTTTGGCAAGTGCCTTGAGAGATTGAGAGGAAACAGTTTTATTGATTTCAGCTCGTCTAAATTTGGAAGTGAAAATGTGACCCGGCGGGTCACTTCTTTAGCGCTTGTAACCTTGGGATAATTACCATTTGATCAGGTTTGACAAAGACTGTTTCTTTTTAGGCTAAATGCAAGAATCTGTTTTGTAATAAAAAAATATATTTTAATGTATAAACTAAAGTATTGTTGTGGAAAAGAAAAAAAATGTTAGAAAGTTGATATATTGCATTGTCATTGAGTTTCAGTGGTGCTAACATGAATTGATCCATTTTTGCAACTCTTATCTTGAAAGTTTAAAAACAATAATATTCTACATAAGTTAAAATGGATGTCAAGATTATTCACAAAATATCATAAAAAGGCAATACAGAAAGATGGCAGGACCTGAAACCTTTTACCAGAAAAGTGATTTGTAAACATTTTCCAGCGCTACTGTTGTCCGGGGTAAGAAATCATCCTGGTTAACAGTGAGAAAAACAGATAAGAATGTAATAAATAAACTTTAGGCAGACAGGAGATGTTCAATCCAGGGTAACGACGTGAAAACATTAAATGTATCATAATCTAATGTTAGTTGGCACTTAAAGACCTAAAAAGGCATCTCTCTCTCTCTCTCTCTCTGTGTTGAGGGTCATCATCGATATTTTCTCCATTCTTATCTTCAGCGAAAAGTCTCGTCCAACCTTAATTCTAAGATATGTGAAGAATGCCTCAGAACCCCATGGGCTTGTGTAATGTGAGACAAGGTAACTAAAAGATGAAAAGAAACTTGTCAAAGATAATAAGCCTCAAGATTATAACAGAAAGGCATACATGAAATTATTAGGATTCTATCAGAATCGTCTAAGCATGAGAAATTACCTCAAGAAAATGTATATTTCATAGCAGAATCTCATGGGCTTGTGTAATGTGAAGAGAACGTGTCTGTGAAGAAATTCTTGAATATAATCTACTCAAATGACCAATAAGTTAAAATAGCCTGTAGGCAAATATAAACTGCATATATCTCCATTGGTATCTTATTCACAATCCTTGAAGCAAATTAAAGCAAACAGGTCAAAAAATAGACAAATCGATCATTACCTGCAGCACAACCGAATTGATCACGTCTGCATATCGTACTGCCAAGTTTAGCGATATACACCTAGTAGGAGCAATTGCAAAGCATCTGATCCTTTTTCTATCAATGTTCCCCAACTTTTCCCTATTCTTCAATGCCAATATTGTTAACAATGTTACTACTCCTGCACCAAGTGAATGCCCGGCAAATGTCAATGTATATTCCGGGTTTCTTTCGAGAAGCTCTCTAATAATGTCGCATTCTTCTTCAAAAACATATTGAGCAGCATTCAGCAATCCATGGTGCACATAACCACCATCATATTTTGTCTGCCCCAGTTTGTTATCAAGTAAGAGTAAAAAATCACTTTCTTTAGCTAAATCAAGTCCCCTAATTGCTACAACTACATCTCTATTCTCATGATCAAGATAGATCATGTATGGAGATACTCTCCCTTGAGTATCTCCATGATCTTTTTTCAATATTATCCAATCCGGTTCGATTCCATACCCTCCCAGGGGAGCCCACAAAGGGTTTCTAAGATCATCTTCATAAACTGATAGAATATATCTACAAATCCGGGGTACGGGTATGAATTCACTAGCAGTTGCAAGGCCCCAATTCTCACTTTCACGGCCAGCAGCGTACATAAATTTCTTCCACACCCATCGAATACACGCTAAACAGGACACACATTCAACAACTGGAATACAGCAGGCAACTGACATTTATGCCTACCAGTTAATCATACTAAAACAGAATAATCAAACTATTTTCCACGGCAAAAATAAAAGAAAAATATTAATTCTTAAATGGGCTTTGATTGTCCAGCAAATCGAATCGAGTATATGCAAAAGGGCAGAAATCCAAAGGTAAATACATGGATGAGGAAATAAATTGGGTCTTATTGGAAGTTTTATCGAGAAAGAGTGAAAACAGCAGTGCGGCTAAAAGGCTGTAATAAAGAAGTCAGAAAAATCAATTTCGTAAAATATACAAGATTACCCACAAGAAAAGAACTATTCACTTGTGGATTGTAGAGGATACAGCTCAACAACTGCTGATTAAGTGACAAGAAAAGGAAAGATTTCAGTACATCAACTTAGAAACAGAGAAATTTTCGAGAAGGGACAAAATGATTGAGAAATAGAAAAAAAAAAAAAAAAAATGTAAGGAGGAGAAGAGTTGGAAAGACCTAGAATAGCTGCAACAGCAAGTCAAAGTCACTGTCCTTTCCGCCCTTTCTTGAGAATCCATTCACAATGTTATGCCCGGATTCCATTAATTCGTTGGCATGACAGCGTTTTTCTTTGTTTTCTTCTTGTTGTACAGTGAGAATTTAAGGGTGGGTTCCTTTTTGTCCAAAAATCTCAATCCTTAAGTTTAAGTAGATCTAACGGACCATTTTTATTTCATTAAAACAATATAAAATTTTTCAAAAGCATCTGTCCAATATAGAAATTGAAGTGGATCCAAACATTCTTTCGTGATCACAAAAGAAAAACAAAACCCATAATTTTTTTTTTTTTAACAACAAAATGGTTCAGATTATACTGCCAAGCTCGCTACAGTTTTACAGTCTTCATCAATAGAAGAACAAGAAAATAAGGAAAATCCTGCCATCGTTGTGACCTGTGAAAATTTTAAATTGTTTTAATGAAGTAAAAGTGGTTTGTCAGATCTACTTAAATAAATGATTAAAATTTGAATAATGCTGAATGTAGTTTGATAACCCCTCACATGGGGTGGGTCAAGAGATTTTTAAAATTGTGGAGCTCCACTCCCTATGTGAGGGGGCTGTCAAACATGATGTACACCAAGGATGTACATCAAACATGATTCTTAACAAATTTTTGTCAAATATATTTGTCAAAAATCTTGGTACAAGGACCATTCCCAAAAATTTAATAGTATATTCTTTTCCTTTGGGTGGTTATATTGCCACTATGATTTTCTTTGATACATTACATTTTAATAGTATTTAAACTCTTTAATTTTTAGTTCATTGTAGCAATTGTTTTCTTAACTTTTTTCGTCAAATTCTTATTTTTAACATTTTATTAATCAGTACTTATTGTCGTTGGTGATGATTTGTATCAAAATATTTTTTTTCCATTCTTTAAAATGCAGGAAAAATATTTTTTTCTCAATTGTAATTATTTATTTTTAAAAATATGATAAAAATAAGTTGTTTTACGCCATTTCAACGGACTCTTGGACATAAAACCGTTATCAAATACAAGATATGTTAACTAATGAAAAATTTGAGAATAAGAATTACATGAAAAATCGTTAGAGATATAAGTATTATGATGAGCAATGATTAAGAACCTTACGTTTAATTAAAATACGGTGCAAGAAATAAAAATTGTGGTGTGAATATAATTATCCTTTATATATATATAAACTCGAGATATTAAGTCCTGTTTGGGAAGTTAATTGTCTCAACAATCATTGAACTTATGTCTGTATTTTCGATTACTCATTGAAATTTAAAATGTCAAGTTTTGATCACTAAATTTATTCAAACATTGGACATTACTCATGATGTAACATCCGTTTCAAATATCTAATGAAATTAATGATGTGGTTAATGAAATGTACAAATGATGCCACATTACATCGTTACCAAATTGCCACGTAAGAAAGTTTTTTTCATTGCTCGCTGTAGTGGTAAAAATCGTTCCACAAGCCCAAAAGGTTCAAGTTCAAAAAATAAGGCCCACAGATGGCCTACTTGATGAACGCAATATCTTTTGGCCCAGTTCATTACGTCGATCGAGCCAAAAGACCCACATGTCAATTCGCAATCCTTCATAATTTATCTCAAAGATAAATCACATTACAATTTGATCAGATCAAATAGAAGTTATTTGAAAGCAAGTTGGGAATCTTAACTGAATAGATCTTATCAGTACCAACCAACAAATCTCGCTGAACCCTCGTCAATCCCGCCCAGACGGTTATCTTACTACTATAAAATCCGTGGTCAGTCTTACGTTCAGGTACACAGAAAAATAAGTACTACTTTGCTCTGAATTATTTCTTTTCTCTTTTGGTCTAGTATTCCTAAAATTCTTGAAAAGCTTTTCTGACTTGATCGTCGGAGGGTCTTCAGTCGGCACCACACTGGTGTCCTCTTGAGATCTTTTTGTGGTCTTTTTTCCTTTGTTCTACTTTTTTGCAGGATTACTAGTGGCCTGATCGACTCGATTTTCTCAACTGCAGAATTTATCGTCTACAACTATACAGTTTATGGTCACAGTTATATACTAGTAACAATTATAGAACGTTGTAGTTACAAATCACAAATTTTATAGGATACAATTTATTTATCGATCACAAATTATCAATTAATAGGTTACATATTATTTCCCAGACACAAATTACAAATTTTATTGGTCACAACTTATTTCACAGTCACAAAATGTCAAATTAATTGATCACGAGTTATTTCTCAATTACAAATTATCAATTTAATTGATCACAATTAAATTGTGAGTCACAATTTTACATTTTTTTTTTATTGTTATAGATTATTTATTAGTCGCAAATTAATCAATTTATTAATCACAATCACCCAAATAATTGGTCACAAACACTCTTTATACTCACCCCTACCCTTAACCCCACCACCACAACCACTCTACCGTGGCCTTAACGACCCCACCACCACAACTCCACCATTTGTAACCACCACTAGTTCCTCACCACCACCGCCAACAACTACCATTTTCAAATGCAATACAATCACCACCACTACTAACAAAATTTACACTGCACGCATAGCACACTACAATCGCACCATCATCGCTCCCTACTTCACACAGCACCCATCCAGCCACCAAATCGTCGATTCGCAACCACCAACAACCATCGCCGCATGAACCACTCAAACCTCCGCAAAAAATACAAAAAAAATCATTGGCCACCACAAACTAACATAACTATGACTGCATAGCAAAACCCCAAAACCACCATCAGAGTCAAAGTTTCCCTAGATTGTGCAACAGCGCACACTCTGCACACAACGACATCATCGTCGCTGAGTGCAGTGTACAATGTGTAAGCACTGTTGCTGTAGTGGCAGTTACTTCACCACAACGATGTCATCTTCATAGCGGCTCTCACAACATCGTCACAGTGGGCGGTCACATCATCTGGGGCAGAAAAGATAGAAAAGTGAGAGATGAATGAGAGATAGAATGACCGAGGGTAGTTTAGGGTAAGGTGGTGGGATTATTAGTAATATATTTATTTAATCCAATATTAAATACTAATTATAACCTGAATTTTACTGTCCAATTTATTTTATTTTGCAAAAAAAATATTGTTTTACACATTGTTGTTATTCTTTTTATAATAATTTAACAATTGTAACAAAAGTTACAATTGTTAACACTTTTTGTTAGAATCTTTTAATAGTTACTCAAATTGTAACACTTAAACAAATTGTGTACACATACATCACTACTACCACTATCGATTTCTACAACCACCTTTGAAACGTTACAATTGCAACACAAATATGAAATGTAACTCTTGTAAGTTGTCTTCCCACCACTACAAATCATCATTCACCAGCACCACCATACTCCATCACAACAACATTAAATCAATCTATAAACCAGAAGAAAACATTAAAACCATTCAACAAAAGTCTGAATTTTTTATTTTTTTTTTTAAAATCAAATTTCAGATAAGAAAATGTTAACAAATTCTGACAAAGTTCACCAGTTAAAGTCAAAAGCCAGTACAACCCCCCCCCCCCCCCCCCCNAATGGCCCAAATTTAATTGACGTTTCAAGCCCCCAAAAACTCCGACCTCGATTAATTTTATTTGCACTGAACAATATTCCTGGCTCCACCCCTAAATATTTGCATATGTTGTTGTTGCAATTTGTTATTTTCTTGTAGCATTTATTGGATATCACACATTTGAGATTATCGTTGATAACAATATTCTTCTTTCACTTGAAAAATCCAACTGACTTATTGCAATGGCTAACATGTTCGTTGTTGTTCATGTATTGAAAATTATCGGGTAAATCATTTTTTTCGAAAATTTCCTGCTTTGATTTATTCAACGAGTTATATTTTATCGTGTTTATTCATCTTTAGTTTTTGAAAAACTCATGTATATGTCATGCCGGTGTTTGACATAATAGAAACTTGGTGTGTAAGGCAATGCACGATCGAGCGCAAATGACTGAAGTCTACTGTCCTTGGAATGCCCGAGTTTCACTCGAGCATCCTTAATTTTTGACCCCACAGTAAAAATTGTCTGGGTCCGCCCCTAGTTGAAGGTGGAGAATATGTCAGTGTTAGTAAGTTTAAATTTGAAGGCAGAAAAATAAAGAACTTACACTTCAGTGGATGGGTTGCTAGGGTTGAGTTAACGGGTTAAATGTTTCATTAATCACTAAATTTATACATTCGTCATATTTTATTCACTATACTTTAAAATGTTTTTCGAGCTGTCATGAATTTTAACATGTTGCCCTCTATGACTCACCCATCATGTTTCATTAGTAAATGAACTTTAAAAATGCTTAAAGTGGTCGCTGAAATTTAACAAGTTGCATTCTATCACATGCTATGTTTTATTAGTCACTAAACTTATATATCTATCTCGTGATCACTAAACTTCATATTATATTTGAATAAAGTTAAATTTCTATAAGATTCGACCTAGATCAACAAAGTAAAATAAAATAAATATCGACTAGATAATGAGACTCTCAATTTAAGACGATAATATTGATATTTGTAAATAAGATGTAATTTATCTGGTCGTCAAAATTTTTGTTTAGGAGATAGAAGAATGCTAGCTTCAATTGACATAAATCTTAATTTAAATTATAATATTTCTTCACGTCGAGAAAATGAAATAGAGAAACTATTTCTTAATTTCGATTGAGATGTTAGACCCAAATCATAAAATAAAAAATTATATCTCAAACAGATAATGAAATTTTTGATTTAGAGTCAAGAATATTAATCATGATTAATAAAATATAATTTTTAGAGTTGCCATAAGGTTTTCAAGAGGAAAAAATAGCGCTCTCTTTGTGTATAGTATTTTATACTTCAAAATTTTCAATTTTTTAGCAGTTGGATTCAATTAGTAAA
>OU503042.1:26245585-26258472 GCA_912172775.2 Fraxinus pennsylvanica | reverse complement strand
CATATAAATAGTGGTTGACATCCTACAACTACCTACCATGTGTTAGCACGAAACAATAAGTATTCATTAACAACGGCATTGTATACCCCTTTATTCTTTTAATACATAGAATAAACATTTGTTGGATGTATTTAGTTGTATTCGGAAACTGGTCTGCAAGCTTTGTTGAAGAAACCTTACAGACACGAACATTATAGGACCTAGCAAAGCTTCTATTTAATATAGCAATAACTAATTTCTTCGTGATTAGTGTCGTGACTAAAGCATGTACCACAGTTTTCTTAGTGTTGTGGACCTCCTCATGGTTCACATTGCAATGAAGGGTATTTATATTGGACTTTCTACTTCTGCCAAGATCCTCTTGGATGCGCATTAGTGACCCAAAATATTGATATGATGTACTGAATGTTGTCTATTGATGTTTTCTTTAACAATTTTTTCTTTTGTAATCCTACGCTTTTAAAGTCAGACATTTTGTCACCTTCTCGGCTTTTCCTGTTATGCTGTTTGGGAGAATATACATATTGCACATTTAGCCCCCATTAAAATTATAATACATTTTTCTCTCTTATTTTCAACCACACGTTTTCCAATAAAATAATATTAAACGTAAATCGAAAGCTTTTCCTTCCTTTCAACCACCCACTCTCAAAAAAAAAAAAAAAAAAACTATTCCTAAAATTATAATACCAAATAATGGGGGCCAAACGGGGGACTTAGTTTTCCTCCACATATTGTCGAATACTAACGATCTGTTCATCTCTTACGTTGAGTTCTGTTGATTTCAAACAATAACATGAAACAGGACATACCGGAACAAGGTTGCTAGTAGGGAATATGTACCCTGGCCCATAGAGATCAGGTTCTGTGACCATAATACTTCCACCAATCAGACTAAGTCTCCTCCGAGGTTAAATATCATTCTCTTTCTTGTCCATTGACTCCATTTAGAAGGGAATCATTGTGAAGATTAGAAAAAATGGCGAGTCTGATTGACTGTATTTTTTGCTATTAATCTACAGTTTAAGGTATTGGTTTAGAGCAAAAGGGAAACTTTCTGATGACCAGGCTTTGCATAGGTAAGAGAATCTTCTTTAGCTTCTATATTTTCTGGTATTTCTCGTTGCCAGCAGCAGTAAGAAGAGTTTTTATATATCAGTTGCCACCTTGGAGGTATATTGGTTTTTCAAAGAGCTCAATGACTTGTGATATGTACAAGTATGGTGCGATGAATTTGTTCATTTCCCTGTTTCCAGAATATTCATTGTATTACTGTTCTGAGAATTATCAGTTATCATTCAATTTTCCTTGTATCCGCACAATCTACTCTTGGGTATACTCTCCTCAAGCATTATAAATGAAGTGATCTCTATTTATTTACAGTACTATTGTGACATGTAATCATTTTTGAATTATTGCTTCTAGATTTGTCTGTCTTGAAAGTTCTTATTCCATATGGTACACCGTACACCGTTTGTTCGTATATCGGAACTAGATTTTTAATCTTTTGTTGTTATGACCTGTCACAGTGAACTCTTGAACTTTGATAAATGGCTTTCTTCAAGACTCAATTATATATAAGCATATGCAATATTTGTGATCTTATATCAGCCTTCTATGCTGTTCCAAAATTTGATACTGTGAGCTGCAGCTACTGTTACAGAGTCGTTTTCCCCAAAAACCCAATTTAATTTTATTGACCAGTATTTTTTAGGTAGATTTCATTCTCTTCCTCTTGCTGAGAATGAGTAACATCTATTTTTATATTATGATGTGGACTTCTAGCAGATGTGTTGCTGCATATACTTCAGATCTCATATTTCTTCAAGTTAGCTTGAATCCTCACCGTGAAAAAGGTTTGAAGTCGGCTTCTGTTAGCCTGGATCACTCGTAAGTACACGTCCTTCCTAGTCTTACAAATTCTTCAGTTTTTGTGTTTTGAGTATTTTATATCTTTAGTAGGAATTATCTACTATTAAAAGAAGGTAATAATTTAACGCTAATTGGCCACACTTTGTCGAACCCACCATGTCAGATTGTTGATTGCATTTGTTATGGAACTCTATAAATAGTTTGTCCTAATTTCATGTAAGAGAAGGATTTGGGTAATTATATCTTCCCTAAAATTGCATCAACAAATTAAACACGCATGCATGTTTATTTTGGAGGTCGAATATTCCATGCCCACGATAGTAGTATCCTACGAGTTCGAGCCCATATTAGCTCGATTTAAATGGTCAGTTCTCCAGGTTTGATTTGGTTTTCCATGTTCTAATTACAGATCATGTACATTGATTTTGGACAGTTTAGAGATATGTGGACAGTGGTTGTGATGAGAAGGGAAGGGGATGGAAGGGAGCAGAGAAAGAATAAGAGAGGAGAGCGAAGAAGAGGAGAGTAAAAATGGAGGCCTTAGTTCTGTTATCAAAATCCTAGTTAATCAAAGTCTACTTTTAATCCCATTTCTCCTAGAATCCCCATTAGGTAGCCATTATTGTTCTCTTTTCACATCAAATGAAAATGTACACATGTTTAACAATGGATAGACATCGTCATTTTCTTATCCATGACTTTGAAGTTTTAGTCATTAGGTTGTCTATTATTCCCTTCTCGGACGAGTACTTGAAATCTCCATTCTATTGTCCAGGATGTGGTTCCACAGGCCTTTTAGGGCTGATGACTGGGTGCTATATGTTGTGAGTACCATAGATCACACTCTTTCATTGCCAAGTTTATATTTTACAAGTTCTTTAACATTCAAATGCTCATTGTTTCATAGATTAACAGTCCCAGTGCTCATGGTGCACGCGGGTTTGTTTCAGGACAAATGTTTACAAGGACAGGAGAGGTAATTCAGCCATACTTACTGTATTCAAGCATTTTTCACGTTAAGTTAATTAGTCTATTTTTTTGGCTATTAATTCTTTTCAAAACTGAGGTGAACCAAACATGTAAACGAGTGATTTGTGTTTGCAGCTTATTGTATCATTGACTCAAGAGGGCTTATTGAGGAGGGCCAAGACACCAGTATCTGCTGCAAAACCCAAATTGTGAAATTACCTCATAGTGAATTTAGAAGAGGAACATCAGACAAATTTCGCAACCATTATTCAGGTTTTTTTGGTTTCCTTATTTAGATTTGGTTTTCACAGGTCATCATTTAAAAAAAAAAAAACAGCTGAAAATGATCTGTGGTTTAGATTCATGATGAAGGAGACGATGAAATAAGTGGGTCGTGAGGGGGAAGGGAAGGAATGGGGCACTGGGTTTGAACGCTGAAAAATTTGAACTGAGTCTGAAATTGGAGATTTTCTAATGAGTTGAAGTGGGGGCACTGCGCATTAATATTTAATCATCGAAAAGCATTCAAGGCAATGAATGAAACTGCACAGCGATGATAGTTAGCATCCGTTTGGCAAGTTTTTTGCAAATATATATAGTTTTTATCCTGTTCGAATCTGGGCTCAGACATTCAAAACTCTATTTTCTTGCCGACCGATAACATCAGAGTTTCCCTTTCCTGATGCTGACATAAATATGCACCTACTAACATAGCAATGTTCAGTATTTTCTCGGTATCTCAAATTTTCCCTGTTGCACCGAACAATACAAGAAGACATGTTTTTCGAAGAAAGGCAAAAAAAATCTTGAATTAAAGTTTCATAACTATCTATTTACATGAAATGTACATATATCAAACTTTGAAATGAATATCTACACATTAAGTACAAGGAAAATGTGCGACTCAACAAGTACAAAAACATTTTGTGAGTTTTGGGCGATAGATGATGCGAACATAGGTGAAGAATTATAACAAAATTACAACCATGAAAGTTATATTTAGTTACCATGAAGATTTACAGATGTTTCAACAGCATTGAAAGGTAGTTTGCCAATCTCACTTTCTTGATTTTTCTTTTGTTTTAAAGACGAACTCTTTCTCTAAGAACACGATGAAAGCGGTCAAAGATAGAAATAATAAATTAGAACATTTCATTTTCGCTACTAATTAAGCATTCTAAACTAGAGGAGAGATTGAAAATGCTCGACTTTGCTCTTGAATGTTCAATTTGTGTTGTTGTCTATCAAGATATCTTACTCGATTAATATATTCTACGACTCTCATATTCTTCTATTTAATTTAAATATAACCTAGTGTACAACATAATGTCACCAGTCTTTCATTGTGTTCTCACTAAAGTTTATCTAAAAATTCTATTAAGTTTTATATTCTCTACTCCCACTTTTATGCAAAGATCGTGCTCTAACATCAACTAGAGTGGGACAACGCACATGTTGTATGGGCATGGCTGACGTCGTATCCATCTTTGAGACTCAAGTTGCACGCGTCACTTTCACAAATAGAGAAGAACAAATTAACATATGCTTGTTTGATTTTTATTTTTCAAAATTCATTTTTGATCGCATATTTTATAAGACTCACAATTTTATCAACTTTTCAACTATACATTTCAATAAATTTTATGAAAACTTACTAAAAATTTAATTTTTAGCTAAACCAGCTTTTAATTCAAATTTGTAGCATACATAGATCGTGTGACTCTAATTGATATAGATTGACCACTTTGTGCTTCAATAATATCTTAGTACCTCATCAACACCCCTAGTATAGACAATAGTGTCCCTGACGTCGTGCACTATGAGACTGTTTGCAATGTCCTAAGAATTTCCAAATGAATTGAGTAAAGGATACTTGGTTGGAGATGGAAAATTGATTTCTGATTTTAACTAATTTTATATAATATTTAAATAATTTGTTAAAAATCTTCCAATCGGGGTCCATAGCTCAGTGGTAGAGCAATTGACTGCAGATCAATAGGTCACCGGTTCGAACCCGGTTGGGCCCTTCAATAATTAATTTTTTTTTCTCCTTTTTGGCACCTGTCAACAAAAAAATTATTATTTCGTCTCGTTCTTGAAACTGAGCAAATCCTTCCTGAATATAAATACTGTGATGGTTGAGGGATTATTGGTCGTGAATAAGCAAATCCCAAACTCAACTGTCTACCGTTTGGGCCCTCTTATCCTTGTAATTTGTATTTGTTGTTGTGGCTCATCTCATAGAAATTTTTCTTATTTTATGATCACCGTGAATGACTGAAAACTGAGAGATACCTTAGACTGTAATTGCCTGAACATTCCAAAGTAATTCATTTATCATACAACATAAAAATGCTACAATAGAATAATTGACAAGTCAAATATGTTTGCAATTTTCTAATTTTTGTATAATCTTTATTCATTTGTGTTATGAATCACGGGATACCCCCAAAGCTAGCTAGTAAGGTTTGAGAACTCCCGTCTATATAAACTCCATACAGAAAGTCCATACCAACCCGTACTTTCGATGTGGAAGTCAAGTAATCTACCTTGCAATAATACTATGACAACCCACCTTGCTTCGAGGTCTCAATGCCCACGACTTTGCATTAGTCATGACTAATTCCACACAAATATTGTTATGCCACTGTCACCATCCATAACACATGATTGTAGGATTGTCGCGTTATTGTTGCAAAGTATGAAACTTGAATGCCATATCGAAAGTATGAGCTTTTTGTGTAGAGTTTATAGGGAGTTGGATTCTCCGATCTTGATAGATAGCTTTTGGGGTATGGTTCTTCCATGATCCATAACAATGATATCACAACATATCATCTCGTCTCTCGGTTGCAATCATGCAGTGTGACTGGTGTCTCCGATATAGTGTTCGTTCGGAGACTTGTAATGGCTAGTGCAAAGTCAGTTTGATGTGGGCGAGGACTGCAAAGTGTTTGTTGGTTGTTTTTGTACAATACAAGGTATGAAACTTGAATCTCATATCGAAACTATTGGCCTTCTGATAGGATTTTTATGGACTTGAACTCTTTAACCTTAACAACTATATAAATTTCTATTGAGTTCGTGTGTGCAACAAAATATGGATGGTCGATGACTCGAAGTACATAGTGTCTATTGTTTCAATATAACAATACACACGAGGTGCTTTATTAGTTTTTATTTAGAAGCTTCTTGATTACGATGTATTTCTCATTTAAGAAGCGTTTGTTTTGGAAGGAATATGTTAAGATTTTATTTGAAATAATGTGCTTGATACTTATGTGATATGCGTCATATTCCATGAAAAGTGGAATTACACATCACTCAAGCCCTCGAGCTGCTCACTTACCCCTTCTATGATTCTCCGCATTGAGGACTTGCTATGCACTTAACAAATAGGTGATACGTGTCATGACCTTACAGGTGGACCTTTCTAAGAATGATACTTCAAACATACTCTATTCACTTGGTGAAATTATGAAAAATGTTTATCCCTCGTTTGGTACCACTAAAAAATTTGATTAAAATTTAAGTTAAAATCAACAATTAATTCAACCACACATTTCATATGACCTACAATTTTTTAACCACACATTCCATCAACTTTTATCAAACTTTTCTAAAAATCTGATTTTAATCTCTATCAAACAGGGGCTTAGTATAGACTTTTGGACACTGATTTTCAAATTCAAATCTAGTTTAATTTGATTGTTCGGCCAAATTATCTAACAATGGACTGCTGCTACTATAGCTACTTCGAAATTCAAATTCATTAAATCCAATCTTACTACCGTACTGTTAATTATATTGGTTGTTTGAACATCTTGAACCATCAGGATCAATGAGCGTCACCTCATCAAGTTAACTAAGTTTTTTGTTGCTTAATATTCAGTGAAAATGATTATATCTTGTGATAGAATCTGTTGAATAGATTTTGATGATTTAGCAATGGAATTTTCTTGTGTGATGCTATAGTGATGTCTCGAGACACAGTGCGGAAGCACGAGGTTTGTAAAAACTTAATATTTGTTTAGATCTCTCATTCAAATCCAAACCAAGACATAAGCCTCCTTATTTTTTGATATAGAAGAAACTAGATAGCTTGAGAGCATTGATCAACGAACTCTCTTTTACAGTACTGTTCAATTTCAGTTCCAAATCAAGCATCAGACCAATAAATATCTAATCCGTCCCAGTTTTTCTTCGGCACTCCTAATGCTTTCCAGACAGTCTTAGAGGCATCAACAATGTTGTTAGGACATGGGGGCTGATAATCATGGTCTGAATCACACCCCATTGTGGAGTCACACTCATCAACCACCATTGCATTCACACTCTTCCCATTTCCATAAATAGTAATATTTTTTAAGCACCTCTTCTCATTGTTGAACCACCCTGTCGACAGTGCCACCACTGGCGTGTCATCTGAATGGTACTTATTGTCACACTCAGATGGCCCACCACCATCACCACCCTTCTCGAAACTGTTGATGGTCAGAACAGCTTTCGTTTTGCTTGAAATATTTGGCGAGCACTTGTATATGTCATAATACTCGCCTTCCTTACAGCATTCAGAGTCATTTTCCTGATTGCATTTCTCCTTAGGTGGTTTTTTGCCCTTAATCTTGCCACTAGGCTTGCAGGATTGAGCATCAACCCCTAAATTCGAGGCCATAATAAGCAGAAACATAAGGAGAACTGGGAAATTCTTCATTTTCTTTACTCTCTTCAATAATGTGTGCTGCAAGTTAGTTGGTTCCCAGCATTTATATACTGTATGTATAGCATAATTTAGTTCTTATCTGTCCGCCGAGATGATTGACATAAACAAGGGAATCCTGGTTTCACAATATTCTATGCTGATCATTTAAATATCAAGATTCAAGATGGGATCCCTTATTGAATCCAAATCTAAATGAATGTCCTTTGGTATCTTATGTCGGCAGGCAGCAACAGATTTATATTGTATATAATAGTTCTGCTTTGTATTGTTCAGGTTTCATATTTTTTATAACACGATCTAGATTAGGACTTCCCAGTTTTGAGAGAGAATTACAAAATGTCATCTTTAATTCATGAGTCTTGATTAGGCTACAATCATCGTGTTACTGGTAATGGTAGAATTAATTCATTCTGTATATTTACGCAGATGAAACCATAGCATAAAGACAATTACGAGAGAAACAAGAAATGAAACACTTGGTTGGTCCATTTCTCACAAGATTAATGTCGTTCCAAAGTATCTTTGGGCGGCACCATATATTCTATGAATCAAATGATTCATGTTTTGAATGATGTCAAATATGGTTATTGATTAATATAAGTTGTCCTCTGATATTCTCAGCCATTGGAATCATCATCGTACTCTTTATCTCTGCTTAATAGTAAATTATATTTTCCTTGGACAAGGAGGTTGATAATGATGATCCTCATCACATCCAATAGTATAATCACATTCATCCACAACCATTGCACGTGCTTCGGCCATAAGAACTTATGGTAATGCTGTTGAGGCACCTTCCTCCTCCACTGTAGCATCCAGTCGATGAGACAATAGGCGTATATCATCATAGTGCTACTTGTCAAATTCTGATGGCACACCATCTCTACTCTTCTCGAAACTATTAAGGGTCAAAATTTACACACCATCTCTACTCTTCTCGAAACTACCTTACATAAATTTTCCCAGTTGAGAATGCCAATATAGTTCACAATATACAAAGTGTTAGGCATTATGTTTGCTGAAAATGATGGGGGAATCAGATATTCCAGTGGACTGTTCTCCAGATTCTGCCATTAATTTACTCCATCATTTTCAAATATTGCATAAGACTCTGCCGTGGCTGATAGGTTCCTTTTTGTATTGTTTTCTCATCTTAATAATAATAGCAAAAGTCTCGCCGTCCAAGAGAAAATGTAAACCTTTTAGATGAGATGAGTTAGAATAGTATGAGAGTAGCCACAAAAGTCACGGGTTTAAGTCTGGCCTCTACTCATTTATGACCTTGGGCTCCAAGTGACTGAAAAATATAAATAAAGAAATTAGTCCCGCCTCTAATAGCTTAGTCTTTAGATGCGATGGTTTAAAAAACTATCTAAAGGAAAGACGGGGCATTGCTTAAATATAAATTTTCACTAAGACAGGTCAGTGTGTGCTGTTACAGTGATTTGAGAAAATGTTAGTCATTACAAATCACAGATAATTTACAATCACTCACAGTTCGTTTGAACCCTTCTATGGATCTTATGACTAAATAATATTAACATTCTTCATGAATACTCTTCTAAAGGATTCTTTAGTACCTTGAGCACAATCTTGGCATTTTCTGTGGCCAAACTTAAATATAAACCAATCAGTTGATCTTGCTTTTCACCAAAACAAATCATTTCAATAGTGGGCTTTGAGTGATAGAGAGAAAAGATGAAGAACTTAAGCTTAGGAGCATTTCTTTTTGTAGTACTCTTTCTTGCTACTCATTTCTCTGAGGCTAGATTTCAAGGGTGCAAGCCAAGTGGCAATATAATTGGAAAAAAGCCACCTCCTGGACAATGTAACCAAGAAAATGACTCCGACTGTTGTAAACAGGGAAAGTCTTATCCCATTTACAAATGTTCACCCCAGGTGTCCAGAAGCACTAAGGCAGTTCTTACCATTAATAGTTTTGAGAAGGGTGGAGATGGAGGTGCACCATCAGAATGTGACAACAAATACCACTCTGATAACACTCCGGTTGTTGCATTATCAACTGGATGGTACAGTGGGGGGTCAAGGTGCCTTAACAATATCACAGTAAGTGCTAATGGGCGTAGTGTAACAGCTATGGTTGTTGATGAATGTGATTCTACCATGGGATGTGATGATGACCATGACTATCAACCTCCATGTCCAAATAACATTGTTGATGCCTCCAAGGCTGTCTGGAAAGCCTTAGGAGTTCCTGAAGATAACTGGGGCGAGTTGGATATCACTTGGTCTGATGCCTAGTTCAATTAATAGTGTTTTCGAGTTATGATGTTGTAAAATGATGTGCCCTGTATACATACCAAAGAATATTTAATACTTACTGTCCCTATTATTGGTTTAGGATTCTGTTTGTATAGTAATCTCCTTTATGCATGAATGAAAAAAATATTATCTTTGCATAATAAATTCTGCCTGGTGTTGATGATGCACTACCATGTAGTTAGTCACATTCATTCTAGGATGTCTCCAAATACCTACTACAGTATAACCTTTATAAATTTATAAGTTTGGGACAAGGAAATTTTATTATGTAATAGAGGTTATAAATTTATACAGATTCAATTTAGGACTATGTTACATGTATACCAAGGTTGACATAAAGGTTTACATAATGTCATATGACACTCTATTATTTTCCCGTTTAAAACCCAATTAGCTTTTTTATCCAAACTTTTCCCTCAACATCATTTAGGTCACTCCTGGCGAATTTCTTCTGTACCAACAGCAAAATCTGTCAATTTATACCATCAATTCAAGTTGGGACTAGAAATTTTATTATATTTAGAGATTATTTATTCATAGAGGTTGTACTGTATTTATCTTACACACTAGTGAAAAGATAAGCTTATCGTGTTCGATTTCCACAGCGCCATCTATATTTGAATTAGTCGCGATATATATGAGATGATAAAGAAGAACTTTTTACTTATAATATAGGTATATCATTGAGTTCACCTCTAAGTAATACTGTGAAACACTTTGCATTAAAAGCTATCTCTAAAATATGCTCCCGCATCACATACAGACTCTCCAAGACAATATCTAAGAACATACAAATTCTTAGATGTACTGTCAACTAGGATTTTCTGCAGAAAAAATACACAAGATTATTCATTGGACTGATATCCATTTTGTGCAGTTCATGGAAGTTAGAATCTGAAAGTTGGATACCAGATTATGGAAAAAATTTCCTTCTATTAGTTAGGAATTAATATTTTTCCTTTTAGTGTAGGATTTATTTTCCTTCTATTGATAGTATTGTACTCCTATATATAAGATTGATTTGAGTATATAATAAATCATTTCGCCTAAATTTCAATTTGGTTCCAGAGCAAGTTTGATCATGGCCAGCCTGCTGAGTGCTGTGAGTGCGCTGAATTGGCATGCGCATCGGCATGGCATCCAGCAGATTGCTGGCAAAGGCTTTGGCCAGCTTTCTTGCATGTACGACCCAAGTCCTTCAACGTGTGATATGTTTTTGATCTCCAATATGTATTTTCTATCATCGTCCCAATATCCAAATGAAATTCTTTTTGAAAATTCTCTGACACGGTATAACACGGAATTCATCTCTAAGTAATACTGTTTAACACTACATTCAAAGAAAACTCTACGATATGCTTCCGCATCAGATGTAGACTATCCAAGACAATATCCAAGGACACGTGAATTCTTAGAGATACTGTTTACTAGTATTTTCTGCAGAAAGAAATGCATAAGATCATTAGTTGGAATGATATCCAGTCTATCGTTCTTTGGACAAGACAGTATACATGATTAAAAAAGAAAAATAAGTCAAAATTTTATGGAGTAATACACCCCAAAACACGCCCTAAAAGTTTTCGGCATAGTTTCAAACAGGACAAAATACAGGACAAGATAGCTGGTTACAGAAGTAAAGGTTACTATAGGGTCATTATCAATCTCCAGATGATCACAGGCAATGTTCTACTTCAAACTTCCGTATTAAACTGAATACTATTCATAGATGTATTTGATTATATTCAGCCTTGAGCGTAATCTTGGCATTTTCTTCAGCTAAATTATTATTAAAACCGATTCGTCGAATCTGCTTGCATTCCAACATCCAGCAAAACAAAGTAAAATCATGAAGAAAATAAGCTTAGCAGCATTTCTTATTGTACTTGTCTGTCTTGCTCATTCTTCAGATGCTAGGTCTCAAGTTTGCAAACCAAGTGGAAAAGTAAAGGGCAAAAAGCCACCTCCTGGAACATGTAATGATTTCGTCTGCTGTATTCCAGAGACGCTCTATCCCACCTACAAATGTTCGCCTCCTGTTTCTATCAGAACTAAGGCAGTTCTAACACTAAACAGTTTCGAGAATGGTGGAGACGGTTCTGCTCCATCAGAATGCGACAACCAGTATCACTCTGACAATACACCAGTTGTCGCGCTATCAACTGGATGGTACAGTGGAGGGAGGAGGTGCCTAAAAAACATTACAATAAGTGCAAATGGCAAAAGCACAGTAGCAATGGTTGTCGATGAGCGTGATTCTACTTCAGGCTGTGATGAAAAACTTAATTATCAGCCTCCATTCCCAAATAACATTATTGATGCCTCAAAAGCTGTATGGAAAGCCTTGGGGGTTCCATTGAATGAGTGGGGCGAGTTGGATATAATTTGGTCTGATCCTTAGGCCTACATGTTTCCAATTGCTTGCAGAGAAACATGAGTAGAACTCTTTGTTGGTCCACAAATCAGAATATCAACGTCTGTCCTAATTATCTTTATTGATTATTGATTTTCTGAATGATGTCAAATTTAGTAGGACTATTGATTTCATCACTGAATAAGACACTACTGTCAAGTGAAATAATATTATTCTTAACACTCTTTCATACATACATATTAACAATACTTTACAGGATAGCAAATTAATTATACTATGCATTGGACCATATTATGTGCAACCAACCCTAGTCATCTTCAAGCACTGCAAGACTTTCCAGACAGCTTTCGAAGAATCAACAACGTTATTTGTAATCATGGTCCACATCAGAACTCATAGTATATCAACTACCGTAGCACTCATTTGTTAAGGATCCTCCCCCTCTGTTGTATCAACCAGTTGATAGTGAGACAACAGGGACGTATACTTTGTAGTTACATTTTCTGATGGTGTGCGACAATCTCCACCCTTCTCGAAACTGTGAAGGGAATTTGCACTCACGTTTAGATAAAGTAAAAACATATAAATAAAAAATGGTTAATTTAAAAAAAAATGAGAAAGGGGAGTTATATTAATTTTCTTATATTTTGAATTTGTTCTTTATTATTT
>OU503042.1:26204344-26237321 GCA_912172775.2 Fraxinus pennsylvanica | reverse complement strand
ATTTTGAATTTGTTCTTTATTATTTGTATGTTTTCTACTTCACCAGAACCTAACATATAATAAGAGTGATGGTTTGTGAAACCGAGCGACCATTTATGAAATTGTTAATAATTTTAGTTACTGATAGATGAGAAAACAATTTGAAATTTCTCACAAACTTGAGCAATGATTGGTGAAATTAACTCTTTCAATATTACTTAAAAGATTGTGTTGTTGCTGATAGGTTCCTTTTTGTCTTGTTTTCTTATCTTAATAATAAGCGCAATTCACAATGTTCAAGAGAAAACATGAAGCTTTGAGGAGAGACAGTTTAACATAAGTGCATGTTTTGCAAATGTTAAATTATAATTTAAGATTGTCAAAACATTCTTTTTTATCCACAAATTTCATAGAATTCACAACTTACCACCTACTTTTCATCTACACATTCTGCGGGATCCGCTACTTATAACTTATAAGCATTAACAAACAAGCACATAATATCAAATTAATAGAATTCTTGTATACTGGACTTGATAGAACTAGACATGATTAAAAAAGAAAATCAAGTTAATATTTTTATACAATACTATCCAAGCATTACATAACAAACAACACCCTAAAAGTTTTCAGCAATAAAATTCAAACAAGGCGAAATACAGGACAAGATAGCGGGCCTTACAAGTAAAGGTACTATGGGGTCATTTTCAATCCTCTGATACTTGAAACATCCTTGGATCATTTGATTTAAACCTAATTAATAATCTTAAATGAATACTAATCTTAGCTATATTTTCAACCTTGAGCACAATCTTGGCATTTTTTTGGTCCAAACTATTATAAAACCCAAGTACTTGATCCTGCTTTCAATACCTGTGCACAGAGAAACAAAGTAAAATCATGAAGAAACTAAGCTTAGGAGCATTTCTTATTGTACTAGTCTCTCTTGCCCCTCATTCTTTAGATGCAAGGTTTCAAGTTTGCAAACCAAGTGGAAAAGTAAAGGGCAAAAAGCCGCCTCCTGGGAAATGTGTTGAGGATAATGACTCCTTCTGCTGTATTCCAGGGAAGCTCTACTCCACCTACAAATGTTCACCTCCTGTGTCTGGAACCACCAAGGCAGTTCTAACCCTAAACAGTTTCGAGAAGGGTGGAGATGGTGGCGTGCCATCAAAATGCGACAAGAGGTACCACTCTGATGATACACCAGTTATCGCACTATCATCTGGCTGGTACAATGGAGGGAGGAGGTGCTTCCAGAACATTACCATAAGTGCTAATGGCCAAATGGTACAAGCTATGGTTGTTGATGAGCGTGATTCCACCACGGGCTGTGATGAAGACCATGATTATCAGCCTCCATTTGCGAATAACATTGTTGATGCCTCAAGAGCTGTATGGAAAGCCTTGGGGGTGCCAATGAATGACTGGGGCGAGTTGGATATTACTTGGTCTGATTCTTAAGCCAACTGTTTGAATGTATTTTCAAGCTCTAATCTTCTCTCGTCTTTCTCTTCATTTCATTTTTTCCTTTCACTGTTTCCAAGTGCTGAATGCAACAGGAATAAATCTGTACAGTTTAGCTATAACTGCTACAATTCTTTCTGATATGTTCTTAATACACCAGATTAAAATTAAAAAGCACAACTTCTACCTTTCTGAAGCTGTAAGATGATAACACTAGCACAAAGCAACAAACAATCAATCGAAACTAGGAGCGTAAGAGTTCATATCATCCTAAAACTCATTGAGATCTTAAGCCGGTGTCGATGATAACGTTGAACTACCTCATCATGTGTATTTACTTAAATAAACTCTTCAGCATGCCCCATTACGTGCAAGTTGAATTCATTATATATCAAAAGCTTTACACAGGCAAAACTTTCGGAAGGACTTCAACCTAAACCTTTACATACTCTCAAACCTCTTATCTTTTCGTTTTCATCAATAAAATAATCATACACGAAAATCCATCTTAGATCCTCATGGATGTTAAATACTTCGCTAACGGCAACGTGTTTCTGTACTTCGTAGAAATTTCTTAGTAAATTTCTGACAATTTTTTCCCTATAAGCCTAGGCCTAGCAACTATGGAGTTCAATTTTTCTGAAAATACAACCAAGTTACGTTTCATGATAAATCAAATTTGCAGCCTGGAATATACATTTTGTTGGGTTTATAATTTATTTTTTAAACCCAACTCTATTAAGATCGAATTGGTGGAGAACCAACACCAACGTCTTATGAGATATTAGGTTAACTTTCAAAATAGGTTTGAGTTTTTTATTGTTCCTGGTTGATCTGATGCTCTTCTTGCTACGCGACCCAATCAAAAAGGATTCTCGTTTAACGTAATTAACACAATATTTTTGTGAATGGAATGAATACTGAAGAGAACATCACGAGTAATTATCAGATTATTCTTGAAATTTACTGAAGTTTTGAAAGTCGATTCTGGAAAAAAAAAAAAAGATGTTACCTTTTCGGTATTATTGTTGCCCCATTAATGATTGATCCACAAATTTCAGAGACCAGTCATCCCTAAAATCTTTTTTGTTCTCTGATCTTCCATCCATTTTTTTAATATTTATATAATATGGGCATTGATTTGTATTTATATTGAGAGGCAATGGAAGAATAACAATAGTAAGAGGCGTGATGTTGCCTTAAACACAACAGTTTGAGTCATCATCCTGTTTGTTTCCTTTTCCAGGAAGAGGTTGGTTTCCATATATTTAGAGCTGTAAGGGATAACTATATATTTGTTGGAGGACCTTTTTGTCATTTTCTCTTAGTTGAGTTAGTTAGCTTTAGTCTATAAATACCTCACTTGGTTTACTGTGCAAGATCTGATTTTAGTTCTCTTCTTCAATAAATTTGTTTTCCTTTTCTTGCCACTATTTCCTTTCCCTTTGCATCTTGTCATAAACAGTACACATAATATGGGCATTGATTTATATTTATATTGAGAGGCAATGGAAGAATAACTATAGTAAGAGGCGTGATGTTGCCTTAAACACAACAGTTTGAGTCATTATCCTGTTTGTTTCCTTTTCCAGGAAGAGGTTGGTTTCCATGTATTTAGAGCTGTAAGGGATAACTANTCCATGTATTTAGAGCTGTAAGGGATAACTATAGTGACTGTTTTTTTTCTTTTCCAAAATTAATCTTGGGGTTGGCCTGCATTTGGATAAACAGATGTGCCAAGCTGCTTGCTCAACATTACTGCCCTAATCACACTTAAAATCTCGAAAAAAGACATTATGCATATCCAAATTTAAGTCGAAGAAAGTGCTGTATCTTTCTGAGGAAGACTTTTTGTGAAAAAAAAAAAGGTTTCATCTTTCATCTTATAATAATTTTGTTATGTAAATGTATACAGAACCAGAAACTGGAATAGAACAATACAATTTTTTTGACACACTCATATAATATCGTCATTCTGTAGAGTCATAAGCAAAACAGATGATAAATTACATTAGGCATCAGACCAAGTGATATCCAACTCGCCCCAGTTATCTTCCGGCACTCCCAAGGCTTTCCAGACAGCCTTGGAGGCATCAACAATGTTATTAGGACATGGAGGTTGATAATCATGGTCATCATCACATCCCATGGTAGAATCACATTCATCAACAACCATAGCAGTTACGCTTCGGCCATTAGCACTTATTGTGATATTGTTAAGGCACCTTGACCCTCCACTATACCATCCAGTTGATAGAGCTACAACTGGTGTGTTATCAGAGTGGTACTTGTTGTCACATTCTGATGGCGCACCTCCATCTCCACCCTTTTCAAAACTATTAATGGTAAGAACTGCCTTAGTGCTTCCTGACACCGGAGGTGAACATTTGTAGGTGGGGTAAGACTTCCCCTGTTTACAGCAGTCGGAATCATTTTCCTGGTTACATTGTCCAGGAGGAGGCTTTTTTCCAATTATGTCGCCACTTGGCTTGCACGCTTGAAGTCTAGCCTCCGAATAATGAGTAGAAAGAAAGAGTAGTACAAAGAGAAGTGCTCCTATGCTGAAGTTCTTCATCTTTTCTCTCTATTACGCAAAGCCTACTATTGAAATAATTTTTTTTGGTGAAAATCATGATCAACTAATTGGTTTATATTTAAGTTCAGGCACAGAAAATGCCAAGATTTTGCTCAAGGTTTGAAAAAATCTTTTTGTATTTGTTCAACAGACTAGTAATCATGCATACTTTTAAGGGTAATAACATGGTCCATAGGAGGGTTCAAATTGAACTACGATTGTAAATTATTTCTGTGATTATCAGAATGTTCAAGCATCTCCAGTGGAATGGCGATAATTCTCTAGAAATGCGAGTTAAATCACCTTAACTAAAAGTTTAAGCTATTAGAGAGAAGACAAATATAGTTAATAAGTGCATGTTTGGCATAGCTTAAATTTTTTTAAGCTAGTCGAACATGCTTCTAATCCACACAATTCGTAACATCCACAACTTACTACTCACTTATTTTCCACACATTTCATAAAACCACATTTTATAAGCACTTTACGGCATTACCATGCACTTATTATATTCTATTTTCAACTGTCTCCCAAGTGTTGCCCTGATTTATTTTTTTAATCAAATGTCATAACTTGTGGCAGAGACACTTAAAACAAATGATCATTGCTTACTTTGAAACTAGGTTTAAATGTCCCTTTTTTTTTCTCATATTTTAAGGTACCATTAACATTTAATGTCGCATGCTTATTATCAAAGATGTATTATTTCAGGAAAATGTTTTAAACTATTTCATTTTCCTTTGAGACATATAAAAGACATTAGATGTATGTCAATTACTAGGTATCATTTGACTAATTTTGCTAGAGACACAAATACAACACATAAAGCATTACAGAGTTGGCCATTGTCTGTGTGCATAATGTGGATTTTCATTTAGCCAACACATAAGCTTATCAGCCACGGCACAGTTAATTAATTAATATTTAAATAAGTTAAAAGGGTTGGAGTAAATTACTGGCATAATCTGTTGAACACACAACTGGAATATCTGACTGATGCCCCCATCACTTTCAACAAACATTGCATAAAAGGTTTTGTCTATTGAGAACTATATTGGCATTTCCAACTGGGAAAATTTATATATACCTATTATTTCTCCCTGCATTGCACCCATTATCCAGCATTTCAAAAGCAAGTGTAGAGAAATACAGAGAGAACATGAAGTACACAGTTAGTATAGGAGCATATCTTCTTTTATTACTTTTTGCTGCTCATGCCTCAGGGGCTAGACTTCAGGTGTGCAAGCCAAGTGGCAAAATTAGGGGCAAAAAGCCACCTCCAGGTAAATGCAACCAGGAAAATGACTCCGACTGTTGTAAAGAAGGCAAGCTCTATGACAAGTACACATGTTCGCCTCCAGTGTCTGGAAGCACCAATGCAGTTCTAACCCTTAATAGCTTTGAGAAGGGTGGAGATGGTGGCGGGCCATCAGAATGTGACAAGAAGTACCACTCTGATGATAAACTTGTTGTCGCGCTATCGACTGGATGGTACAGTGGAGGGGGAAGGTGCCTTAACAACATTACCATAAGTGCTAATGGCCGAAGCACAAGTGCCATGGTTGTGGATGAATGTGATTCTAGTAAGGGATGTGATGCGGACCATGATTATCAACCTCCATGTGCTAATAACATTGTTGATGCTTCAAAAGCAGTATGGAAAGCATTGGGGGTGCCTGAAAATGACTGGGGTTGGTTGCATGTAACATGGTCCAATGCCTAGTGTAGTCTATCGCATTTTTCAACAATGATTCTGTAAATTATTGTGAACACGTACAAATTAAAATATGCTAAAGAATATAATAATTCAACTGGTTTACTAATTTATAACTTGAAACTTTTCTTATTGCCTAGAGTCCACCTATATATAAAGAATGGTCTTTTCACTCGATGACAGTGGTTTTGTATTCAGTGATGAATGTGAATATAATTTACTAATAACCACAAGATTTGATCATTGTTGATTCCAATGACTGAGAATATCTTAGGAGAACTTATATTATAATTTCTGGTCCTACTAAATTCGACATCATTCAAAAAATCAATCATTTAATTCATCTGGTGCCGCCTAAAGATACTTAGGACAGGCATTAATCTTATAATCAATGCTCTATTGACTGTCTTTGTGCTGTGGTGTCATATGTGAAAATGTAAGGATCTCATATCTGATAACGTATATTCCACGACAACCCACTGATTTTGACCTGAATGAATTAATCCAACCATCACCAGTCATACAATAGATTTGCATATTTTCAGCATGCTAATACTGTTTCATTTTCCCATTATTTGGTTAGACATTGGTGTGTTTTGTGCAATAATAAAAATGAACAATATGGAATCAAGAAAGAAGAACAACACAATATTTACATAGTTCGACAATAAGCCTACGTCTACGGGAACAAAACGGGTATGATTTTATTATATGTGAATAATAGAGTTACATCATATTTATATACTAACTCTAGCCCGTACAAGATTTTAGGAAAAACCCAAAAAGTATTGTTTATTCCAATATACATGTGTTTCACTCTACATGAGTCATATATTACAACAGACATTTTCAACATGATAGAGGAATCGAGGACTAGTCTTCTAATCTTATCACCAAGAATACCTCTTACCCGTGCTGGCAACATGAGGGATGTTGGTAATCGGATTCCGCTGAGTGGCTTGAATGAAAGGGGGGAAGCGCCGGTTTTAATTTTCTCAACATTTCAGTTGATTACGTCAGACATGATATTAGTAGACATTTTCTCAACATTTCAGTTGATTAATTTTGATCCAGAACTTGCTAATATCAGCTTCAGCAAAATATCAGGCATTTACGAGAACCAAATATCGTGATATGATATGAATATTGTTGAGATAGCATTGAATTCTATGTGTACTATCTTTGTACACCAAAAGTTCTTCTCTATCATTTAATACACATCTCAACTAGTTCGAGTTCGGATGGTGTTGTAAGAACAACATAGATTATCTTGTCAAGATTGATCACGGTAAGCTTATCTACTTACAGGAAGTAATAGGAAGTTTTTGGAAATCTATCCTTGAATTTTGCCTAACTAAATTTTTAATCATATAAATATTTACTTTAGCGCTTTATCGACAAAACAAGACAGAATTCATTATACAAAGATATATTTTCATCATGCATGCACTAAGAAATCCACAATACAAACCAAATCATAAAACACTGATCTTGACAATAGATAGATAACTAAATTTTACGATATAGTTCTAGGCATCGGACCAAGTGATATCCAACTCGCCCACATTACCAGATACTCCTAAGGCTTTCCATACAGCTTTAGAGGCATCGACAATGTTATTATCACATGGAGGTTGATAATCATGGTCGTCATCACATCCCATGGTAGAATCGCACTCATCAACCACCATAGCAGTAACACTTCGGCCATTAGCAGTTATTGTGATATTGTTAAGGCATCTTGATCCTCCATTGTACCATCCAGTTGATAGGGCAACAACTGGTGTGTTGTCGGAATGGTACTTGTTATCACATTCTGATGGCGCACCGCCATCTCCACCATTCTCGAAGCTGTTAATTGTGAGAACTGCATTAGTGCTGCCAGACACTGGCGGTGAACACTTGTAGGTGGTGTAAGACTTCCCCTGTTTACAGCAGTCAGATTGGTTTTCCTGGTTGCATTGTCCAGGAGGAGGCTTTTTTCCAATTATTTTGCCACTTGGCTTGCACACTTGAAGTCTAGCCTCCGAGAAATGAGTTACGAGAAAGAGTACCACAAAAAGAAGAGCTCCTGAGCTAAATTTCTTCATTTTTTCTCTCTAATAGTGATGAGATAATTGGTTCTGGTGCAACTTCTGATCAATGAATCGGTTTAAATATTGTTTGGCCACAGAAAATGCCAAGATTGTGCTCAAGGTAATAGAAATCCTTTAGATTAGTATTCATAAATAATTTTACGGTTAGTCATAAGGTTCATAGGAGGGTTCAAGTAGAACATTGACTGTAAACTATGGCTGCGATTGTCAGAATATTCACGCAAAAGCTCGAGCTATTAAAAACGAGATGAATTTATTTATTTATATTTTATTTTCAATGTACTATTTCACATGTAGCTCATAGTAACGGTGAGACTTAAACATGTTAAATTATATCATCTGAAAGCTTAAGTTATCAGAAAGATGTAAGAAAACCATAAGAAAAGAAACCTTAAGATAACTTGAATATCATTTATCAACCACACATTCACGCAATAAAATATTTTGAACGTAAACTCAAAGCTTTTTTTAACTTTTTAACCACACATTCTCCTAAAAATTAATATTCAAAATATTGTTTTTTTCCAAATAGTGGCCATCAATCAAGGGCTTAGTTAAGATATCAGTCTCTGTCACTGATGTTTAAAAGTTTATAAGCCACGGCACAAACAAATAATTAATGATAAAATAGTTGATAGAGTAGATTAGTGTCCCAGCCCGTTGAACTATCCATTGGAATATATGACTGACCCTATCACTTTTCACATAACATAATTCATAACAGGTTTTGTTCATTGAGAACTATATTGTATATATGGAAGCACGTCATCTGTTATTACCCTTTGATGCTCATTCCTTAAGAGTTAGAGTTACAAGAAGTCACCACTGGGGATCTTGTAAAGCAAGTAAATCTCAAGTGCATGCATGATGGAGGAAATTTCGTAATTGTACAGTATCGTAGCCAAGAAATAAAGAATGAGAAAAGTATCGTTTCCACAAGAACTAAATATTTACTCAAAAAAGGAGGCTAAAACATGACCTAAATAAATGCACAATATGCACTTGTCAATGCTCTAAGGGGGTTTGACTTTTAACAATTTTAAGAAGGGTGGAGATGTTACTGAGCCAACTCAAGCATCGGCGAGTTAGGCGTTCTTAAGGCACAGATTTATCGAAGGCCCCAATTTTTAAAAAATTATATATATTGTCTTTGTTTTTCTCATGAGAAATTCTATCGGTAATTATTAACATAAAAAAATAATTGCAGATTACTAACTGTTTTTAGTTAATATTATTAACTACAAAAAGAAACTTTCATCATTAAATAGATTAATAAGAATATAAAAAATTAATATTCATTCAAAAACTCAATCGGCAATAAAACAAAAGTTACAAAAATAACATATCCCACCATTTTATTTTCCTCTCCGATTTTCGTTCAAGACTAAATTCGATCTACATTGTAGTGAGGAAAATTATCTTGTCACAGTTGCTGATTGCTTTCCAAAGGATGAGGAACTTCATTTTGAGATTGAGCTGATTGAAATTCATAAAGGCAAGGCAAGGCAATAATTATTTTTTCTGCCGTTTTGAGATTGGGCTGATGGTAAAATCATTTTTGTTTTTGAATATTGGGAAGGAGTATAAATGTTAAATTGGTGAAGATGGATTATTTGATGTTGATAAAAATCCTAGCTTTTCATATATCCAGAAACATACGGAAAATAATAATGTTATATATCACTAGTTTGTATGACATTATGTGATGGGTTCAATTAAATGTGAGATTATATGATTAATTTAATTGTACATTTCATTTAATGATACTTAAAGACGCCTAGATGGTTGTTATAACACAAATGGTGCAAAATAGCATTACTCATTGGAAAATCATGGATTCGCGAGTGTTAGCGATATGAGTGATGCTAGGTGTTATCCCATCTCTAGTTTATTGAACTTATACATCTTAGCTTGTCGGTCCATGTGTGGGGGAGACTACCCCGGGGAGTATCGGGAACTCGGGGGCCGAAGGGCGGTCCATTACAATTGGTATAAAAACAGATCCGCTTCGAACGTTGTGTTGTTGGTTTACCTAAGACTAATGGCGGGCATTCCTACGGAAATAATTTTGGGATTGCCAAAGATGGGAGAAAACCACGAGACGTGTGGCAAAGCGGTCGGCAAGCAAGCTGAATTAAGAATGGAAAGCTTTAAGGATGACGGAAGTAGGGGCATGAGTTAAGTAGTTTTGCGTACTACACAAATGTTTGTTTCGTGGAGCTTAACAAGGCGTTGCAAAAGAAATTAAATGTAGGGTCATTTGTATTGAATGCTTCGACATGCATGGTGACGTTGTGGCCAGAGGAGTCGTCCATCCGAGGAACCAATGTAGAGGTGGAAAGAGCGAAAGTTGGTGTCGAAGGCGACATCTACAGCTTAATACGGGAAGAGGTGTAAGGGGCACCGTGAACACCAGGGAAATGGTGCCGCAATTTTGGACAATTTTTCATACCCACTGACGTAAAAGAGAATGCAATACGAAAATTGCATGAAAATGCGAGGCACACGTTCCGCTACGAAAGTGTTAGCAGATTGAGTGGGGGAGTGAGTCATGGGCCTTGTGAACTCCCCTACTCATGTGGCATGTCAAGATTGCTTATTGCGGGTTGAATGTCAAATTACCGAAAAAAAGCATGATAAAAACAAAGAAAAAAAGCAACCATACAAGTGTGAGTACAAGGGGAATTGCTCTAGCGATATAGATTTGTGGTTTAAAACTTAGTATGGTTGACCTGAAACTTGAAAATAATTAATTAAAAAACATGTGGGTTTGGGATTTAGAGGGTTTTTTATCAAGAAAACTTGGTTTGTGAATGCCATTTGGGCATTTAGAAGTGGAATTTTGTGTGCACTCCATTGAAGATGTCATTCACAGAGGGGTTTTGGGTAGGAAACATTTGTTGGAAAGTGGAAGTAGATTTTTGGGCTCAGAAAAGCGCAGAAAAAGGATGAAGAACACGAGGTTCAATAAAAGGGATAGCTTCAAGTATTTAATGGTAAGAATTTAGGAGACGTTGAAGCCCATTTTAGGAAGTGAGAGGAACGGAGAGGGGCTATCGAATTAGGAAGAGGTATATATATGTGTACTGTACTTATCCTTCTTTATCTTTTAATTGGGCTCGGGTGTATTTGTAAAATAGCTACGGTGTATTTATTTAAAATATGTTTTAATTAGTGTGTATTTATAATGTAGTGTAAATTTTGTGGTGATAATATAATTATCCTTTTTAAAAAATGGATAAATATAAGAATGTTAGATGAAAATAACGCCTCCCTAAAAAACTATAGGTCATTGAGAAAATATTTAAAAAAATGAATTTTATGTATTTTCTTCTTCACATGTTGAAGCCCAACCTTGCAGGGGTGGCGGCAGTATCCAGGACAATGCAACAAAGAAAATGACTCTGATTCCTGTGGAAAAGATAAACCTTTCCCTACTTGAATGTTCACCTCAAGTAAAAGGTCGTACAAGGGCATTTTTGACACTCGATAGCTTCGATAAAGGTGGAGATGGCGGAGGGCCATTGGAGAGTGATGATCTTTACCATTCTGATGGCGCGCCTTTGGTGGCACAATCCACCAGATGGATAAAAAACAAAAGGCGATGCTTTAACAATGTTTATATATATGGAAATGGGAGAAGTGTTAAGGCCATGGTAGTTGTTGAAGATTGCTCTGATATGGGCTGTGTTTCTCATCAATGTTTTTGATGCCTCTAGCGCTGTTTGGAAGGCTTTAGCCTTTAGGAGTATTGAAAAGTGATCGGCAAAACTCAACCACTATTTAGACTGCTTCTTGAATTCACATATTGATGTACCACTTTATCGTCGTGTTGTGCATATCTTTATTCTCAATATCACAATTGCTTGTTGATTTCTTATTTTGTCAATTTTATAATGGTGTATCCTTGTTTACATTTCTTGCTACATCCATCTCAATTTTTTATATCATTTAATTTATTCAGGATGTACTAGTTTGGATGAAATTGAAAACTTTTCTGCATAATTGGATGAAACCGATTACCATGGTTTGAACCATAAATCTCGTAATCCTCAATATTAGTGATACCATATTTGACAGCTAGGCCCAATCATATGTCAAGAATGACTCATTGAAAAAAGGTATGGGATCGAGGGATTTGTCGTGGTATACTATTCATAGTAGTTTACGGTGGATTTGATGATGACGAACTAGGTACATCATGGCTGTTTACATGAGTAGACACTTTATGTGACTTAATGAAGATCTAAACAATAAGTTCTTCAAGTAAAATGGCTTTATGTGACTTTATGAACAAACATACATCTTTTTTGAGGTTACAACATTGAACAAGATATATATATGTCGCATGTGTTCAATGCATTGTTTTTATTTCTAGCTAGCTAAATACTCAAATACGAAGGGCCATTGATGTTGAAATATCTTGTTTCAAAGCTTAAAATATTAGACAAAGGATAAACACTTCCTTCACATGTACCATGAATTCATTTTCTCATCGTCAGGATTGAACAGAACTGAGCAATCCTAAAGGATTCTCTCGAGGAACCAACCTGGTTTAAGCCCATTAATATTTTTGCTGCCGACATGAACATGATGCACTAACAGTAGATTTAATATGGGCCCCATTTTGATTCTCCTGAGATTAATTTGAAAATCAACCTAGGATTCTGTGAAGGTTCAAAAGGTTTCCCTTGTTTATGACAACAATCATGTTACACAAACAGGCTCAAACATAGGAGAGAGACGTGTCGATACATGATGGACAATTTTTAAAAAAAAAACTCAAACAGGTGCTATCAAGTCAGTCCCTTTTTTTTTTTCCTATTTTTTAGATTGTTCAATCATCATTACTGTTGTGGCGATCATCTCTGCAGACAGCTAAGAAATTAATTTATGTACCAACATCACACAACTTGACAGATTTCTTGTCTCACGACATGCAATATATATTGGGAATCAACTCACTTGCAGCACAAACCAGTGACAATACGGACGAAGGAAAAAATGAAGAATTTCCCATTTCTCAGTTTGTTTCTGTATATTAAGACCTTGGATTTACAGGTTGATGCTCAATCCTGCAAACTAAGTAGCAAGATTAAGGGTATGAAACAACCTAAAGGGGAATGCAATCAGCAGAATGACTCTCAGTCTCAGTGTTGTGAAGAAGGCAAGTATTATGAAATATACAAGTGCTCACCAAAGATTTCGAGCAAAACGAAAGCAGTTCTGACCATCAACAATTTTGAGGACGGTGGCGACGGTGGTGGCCCGTCAGAGTGTGACAATAAGTACCACTCACATAATAAGCCAGTCGTGGCACTGTCAACGAGGTGGTTCAACAATGAGAAATTTGTTGGTAAATGCTATTTTAGCGAAGGAATGGTCAAATTGTGTACTATTGACAAATCTTTTGATAATAAAGTTGATTTTGCTTATATTGTTGACTTATTTTCGTTACGGCATGCTAGATTAGGTCATATTGATAAAAGCACCATGAAATGAACGATAAAATTTGATTTAATTTAAGTCATGAAAATAATGATTTTAATTGCAAAACATGTGTAGAAGCTAAAATGACTAAAAGACCATATCAAAGTGTAAAATGAACCTCTAGTATCTTGGAGTTAATTCATTCGGATATATGTGAATTGAATGGCATGTTAACTAGAGGTGGTAATAGATATTTTATTACCTTCATTGATGACTATACTAGATACACTTATGTCTATATTATGAAGTATAAATATGAAGCATTTAATGTGTTTAAGATTTATAAAAGTGAAGTTGAAAATCACTTAGGAAAGAAAATTAAAAACTTAAGAAGTGATAGAGGTAGAGAATATTTCTCGAGTGATTTTAATATGTATTGTGAACAATGTGGCATTATTCATCAATGTTCTGCACCTAGACCACCCGAACAAAATAGTTTGGCTGAAAGAAAAAAATAGAACTTTAGTTGAAATAATAAACGCCAGGTTANTCAAGTGATTTTAATATGTATTGTGAACAATATGGCATTATTCATCAACGTTCTGCACCTAGGACACCCGAACAAAATGGTTTGGCTGAAAGGAAAAATATAACCCTAGTTGAAATAATTAATGCCACGCTTACATATGCTAAGTTGCCATTTAACTTGTGGGGTGAAGCTTTATTAAGTGCATGTAGAATATTGAATAGGATTCCATAGAAACAAACTAAGGTTTCTCCTTACGAATTGTGGAAAGGAAGAAAATCGAACATTGGATACTTCAAAGGGTGGGGGTGTCTCGCATATTGCAAGAACACGAACCCTAATAGGACCAAGTTGGGTCCAAGAAGCATTAAATGTGTCTTTGTAGGATATCTTACATGTTGTTAAATTTGGAGACCAATGTAATTATTGAATCAAATGATGTGGAGTTCTTTGAGAATTCGTTATCTATGAATAATGAATTGAGGGAAATCAATAAGGATATCCCTAGCTCAAGTGGAATACGAGATGAAATATCTTCTAATGATGTTGATGAGTCTAGTGAACCACGAAGAAACAAAAGAACTCGAATTGTGAAGTCCTTAGGATCCGATGAAATTGATTCTCAACTTATTTACTTTTACTTGGTAGAGGGAAATGAGGTGAATGTTGTAAGAACAATACATTTTGTTCTACTAGTGGAAACAGACCCTAAAACTTATAGAGAAGTTATGGCTTCTCGTGGTAGCATCTTTTAGAAAGATGCAATCAAAGACAAAATTGATTCGATAATGTCAAATAATACTTGGGAGTTTGTCGATTTACCACCTAGATCCAAACATATTGGATGTAAATGGGTGTTTAGGAGAAAGTATAAAACTATGGTTCTCTTAATACCTTTAAGGCTAGATTAGTAGTTAAAGGATATCAACAAAAGGAAAGAATCGATTACTTTGTACCTATGCACCGGTAGCTAGAACAACATCGATTAGGATATTATTTGCACTAGTTTCTATATATGACTTGCATGTTCATCAAATGGATGTCAGAGGGCATTCAAAAACGGGGATCTCGATGAGGAGGTTTATATGGACCAACCCAAAGGGTTTGTTCTACCTGGAATGAACATAAGGTGTGAAATTAGTGAAATTGTTATACGGTTTGAAGCAGGCTCCTAAGAAATGGCATGAGAAGTTTGATTTAGCTATTATATCATTTGGTTTTAAACATAATAGTATAGATAAATGTTTAAATTCTAAGAAATGTGATGATTATGTTATTTTATTTGCTTATATGTCGATGACATGTTGATTATGAGTAATCACATGGAAGGAATAAAAGAGACGAAGAGATTTCTATATTCCACATTCAAGATGAAAGATCTTGGACAAGTGGATACCATCTTAGGTATCAAAATCTCTAAAACTAATGGGGGTTACTATCTAAGTCAATCACATTATATCGAGAATGTGATTAACAAGTTCAAACACTTGAACGTGAAAGAGTATAGTACCCCGATTGATCCAAGTTCAAAACTTGTAAAGAATGATGGAAGTGTCATTGCTCAATTGGAGTATGCAAGTGCAATAGGGAGTCTTATGTATGCAGTTCAATGCACAAGATCGGATGTACCATTTTCCATTAGTAAACTTAGTAGGTTTACAAGTAATCCGAGCAGTGAGCATTTGAAGGCTATTGGAAGAGTTCTTGGATACTTAAAGAAAAACCAAGAACTTAGGTCTTCAATACTCTAAATTTCCGACTGTATTAGAAGGATTTATAGACGCTAGTTGGATATCTAGCACGAGTAAAAGTAAATCCACTTCGGGTTGGGTGTTTACTCTTGGAGGAGGGGTTGTATCTTGAAAATCAAAGAAACAAATGTGTATAACAAATTCAACTATGGAATCTGAATTCGTTGTTGGGTGTTTACTCTTGGAGGAGGGGTTGTTTCTTGAAAATCAAATAAACAAATGTGTATAACACATTCAACTATGGAATCTAAATTTGTTGCACTATCGAACACTGGGAAGGAGACTGAGTGGCTTAAGGATCTTTTATACAAGATACCTTTGGGACTGAAGATAACATCTTCTATATCTATCGTGTGTGATAGTCAAGTCACATTAGCAAAAACATACAATGAAGTATACAATGGAAAGTCTAGACATATGAGTCTAAGACACAATTATATAAGGAAATTAATCAAAGTGGAATAATTTCCATAAATTATGTAAAGTCGATTGAGAACTTGGCGGATCCTCTAACTAGACCTCTAAATAGAGATTTAGTAAATTCTACTCCGAGTAAGATGGAGTTGAAACTTTTGAACTAAAAGATCCACCAATGATGGCAGGGTTCAAAGGGTAACAACAAGTCATTCGATATGTGGATAGTTTCAGCATTATTCAAATCCGCAATAACCTCATACTAGCTAATATAATGCTGGTTGTTACTGAAGTGAGGGTTGACCTTTAAGCTCTTAATAACGCTCAGTACTAAGTATAATTATCTCTAAAAGTAACAAAGATACTGGAAGAACTTTACCTAAACAAACTTCGAGGTGGTGCTGCCTAAATAGAAAGTAAAAGTTTCCTTCTTAAAAGTTTGTTGAAAAGGATGAGCGCAAGGCCATATTAGCGCTAAGTGAAATTGAGAAACTTGAGAACATATAATACTTGTGTGTGTGTTCTTACCGGTATCGTCATATGGGATCATTGGTTCAAAGCTTCCATGCTACCATTAATTTTGACTTTACTTTGTTAGAATTACACTATGGTTAGATTCAAATCGAAAGATATATAATCCTTATGCATAAGTATTGTACATTTGAATATGAGATTTTATTCAATTTTGAAGTGGAGGATTGGTGAAGTGGGTTGTTCAAAATAATAAAATCAAGCTTGGAATGGAAATTGGGGATCGAGGCCAAAGTTTTGAACTATGCGACTGCATAGTTCAAAGGACTATGCGGTCGCATAGTCCTATACAGGGACTTAATGTCCTGATTTTGAGAAACCTATGCGGTCGCATTGGTTTAGCCTATGCGACCGCATAGGTCATAATTTTGACAATTTTTTGTCCGTTTATAGCCGTTGTCATTTTAAACTTGGTGACTTTTCATCCTATTTTGGCACCATTCCGTGGATTCTTAAGGGCAATAAATAAGTGATCCCTACTCATTTGAGAATAATGAAAAAATCATTATTACAACCTTATTTATCCATAGCAATAGAAATCTATTTTCTTCTTCATATTCAAAACCTCTTTGTGTTCTTCAAGTTCGGGTGGAAAATATTTGTGCTTTGATATTTTTTGCAACAAAGCTTGATCAATCCTTCAAACCATTTATCGAAAATCCTTAAGCATCTCAATTAATTGGAGTGGGGGGGAATATAGTTTGAGGACAGCAATTACGCGTTTGGGCCTTTTATTTTGATTCCGGTTTATTTATATTGTTGCTGCACCCTTTGGTGAGTTTCTTCTCCAACCCCCGTGGTATTTCCAACATGATCATGGTAACCTTATCTGCTTACAGGTAGTAATAGCCTAATAGGAAGTTTTTGGAAATTTATCCTAGAATTTTGCCTAACTAAATTTTTAATCGTATTTTACTTTAGTGCTTTATCAACAACATAAGGCAGAATTCATTATACAAAGATATATTTTCATCATTCATGCACTAAGAAATCCACATTACAAACCAAATCATAAAACACTGATCTTGACAATAGATAATAGATAACTAAATTTTACGATATAGTACTAGGCATCAGACCAAGTGATATCCAACTCGCCCACATTACCAGATACTCCTAAGGCTTCCCATACAGCTTTAGAGGCATCGACAATGTTATTATCACATGGAGGTTGATAATCATGGTCGTCATCACATCCCATGGTAGAATCACACTCATCAACCACCATAGCAGTTACACTTCGGCCATTAGCAGTTATTGTGATATTGTTAAGGCACCTTGATCCTCCATTGTACCATCCAGTTGATAGAGCAACAACTGGTGTGTTATCGGAATGGTACTTGTTGTCACATTCTGATGGCGCACCGCCATCTCCACCCTTCTCGAAGCTGTTAATTGTGAGAACTGCATTAGTGCTTCCTGACACTGGGGGTGAACACTTGTAGGTGGTGTAAGACTTCCCCTGTTTACAGCAGTCAGATTGGTTTTCCTGGTTGCATTGTCCAGGAGGAGGCTTTTTTCCAATTATTTTGCCACTTGGCTTGCACACTTGAAGTCTAGCCTCTGAGAAATGAGTAACGAGAAAGAGTACAACAAAAAGAAGAGCTCCTGAGCTAAATTTCTTCATTTTTTGTCTCTAATATTGATGAGATAATTGGTTTTGGTGCAACTTCTGATCAATGAATCGGTTTAAATATTGTTTGGCCACAGAAAATGCCAAGATTGTGCTCAAGGTAACAGAAATCCTTTAGATTAGTATTCATAAATAATTTTACGGTCAGTCATAAGGTCCATAGGAGGGTTCAAGTAGAACATTGACTGTAAACTATGGCTGCGATTGTCAGAATATTCACGCAAAAGCTCGAGCTATTAAAAACGAGATGAATTTATTTATTTATATTTTATTTTCAATACACTATTTCACATGCAGCTCATAGTAATGGTGAGACTTAAACATGTTAAATTATATCATCTGAAAGCTTAAGTTATCAGAAAGATGTAAATTTTATATATTTATATATTATTTTTAACCATGTTTGTTTTGCAATTATTATTATTAAGATAAGAAAACCATATGAAAAGGAACCTTCAAATAACTTGAATATCATTTCTCAATCCTCAGTCATCTTTTCATTTTTTTAAGATTCCATCACCATTTTCAAGAAGGGTTGACCAATTTATTATTTGTTATTTCTATTTTCCTTTGAAAATCCTAGAAGACATTAGATATATGGCAATTTATTGGTGTTCTTTGACCAATTTTGTTGGAGTGCATAATTAGATGCGTAACATTTAGTCCCCGTTTGTTGGTCATTATTTGAAAACTCTTTTTTCTACTTACTTATTTTCAATCACACATTCACGTAATAAAATATTCTGAACGTAAACTCAAAACTTCTTCTTACATTTTAACCATACACTCTCCAAAAATTCACTATTCAAAATATTGTTTTTCCAAATAGTGGCCATCAAACAATGGGTTAAGATATCTCTATCACTGATGTTTAGAAGTTTATAAGCCACGGTACAAACAAATAATTAATGATAAAATAGTTGATAAGAGTAGATTAGTGTCCCAGCCCGTTGAACTATCCACTGGAATATATGACTGACCCTATCACTTTTCACATAACATAATTCATAACAGGTTTTGTTTATTGAGAACTATATTGGTAGTTTCAACATGAAGAATTCGGTTAGTATGGAAGCATTTCATCTGTTATTACTCTTTGATGCTCATTCCTTAAGATTCAAGGGTGGCTGTTTCTAGGCAAACTGTTGGAATATTAAACTCCACTCACCAAAACCAGCAAGACCAGCTCAGGAATTAAGCACAACACCAAAACTAGTAGCTTCACCAGTCGTTCCCAGCAGCAAACCAATCTCTCCAGTTCACCAGCCCCTCCAGTTAAACAATAGCTTCTCTCCAGTTCAGCCTCCAGTTCATCAGTAAACCTTCACACCAGTCAGCTGCAAGTTGCACGTTTCAGCTTCAGTTTCTTCTAGTCTCTTCTTATGTTGGTTAGATTGTTAGTTTGTTACATAATTTGTTAGTATTTTCTTCTATAAATAGGATAGATTGCATTGTATTTCCCTAAGCAAGTTGAATGGAATAATTTCTTCTTCTTCCCTGCTGTAATTCAGCAGGTTTATCTCTCCCGTTTTTTCTGTCATTCTATCCTCTGTTTTTTAGTTCATTCTCTGTTTTCTTCCTTCCTGAATTTCTGTTATTTTCAGCTCCATCAGAGCTCCTTTTCCTTGATTTTATCATGGTATCAGAGCGGGTTTCAGATCCTGCCTTCTGAAATTCTTCTTCTTCTTTTTTCTTTTCTCAAATTCAATAATAAAAAAAAAACAAAAATCAGAAACACAAAAAAACCAGAAAACAGAAAAGTGCTTGGCTCACTAAATGTTCGACGAAATGTCGGAACGAAAATGACTGAAAATTCTCAGTCAGATTCTCGATCATGGACAAGGCAGTCCACCCAATTGAACCTTTGTGGAGGTTCCGAATGTAGCAGTTATCATAAGCTGCGAAGAGATGATGAAATCATGATCAAAATGAAATTGAATCTGCTGGACAGCAGAAACTTAAACTAAAGCCAGAAATTGAAGATAGAAGGATTCTCAGATTTTCACAAAGTGAATGATTTATTCCCAGATAGGGAATCAAACTGAAATGGAAACAAAATTGAAGAAAGAGCCTACTGGAATAGCAGGCTTCTTTGAAATTTTTTTTGAAGAAATTCCTTCTCAAAAGGAGAAGGAAGATAAACCGAAAAAAGATACAGACAAAGTGTCTGTGATGATGAAGATTTTGGATGAAGATTTTTGAAGATATTCCTTCAAATGAGAAGGAAGTTTTTACCGGAAAAAGTAAAACTCCATTATCAAAATGAAATGGAGTTGAAGAAAAATGAAACTGATTCGTAACTTCCTTGATTTACCTTGATTGCATCTCTACTCTCCTACTCTACGGTTCAAGATGTTCCATCTTGAGGGGGGAGTGTTGGAATATTAAACTCCACTCACCAAAACCAGCAAGACCAGCTCAGGAATTAAGCACAGCACCAAACCAGTAGCTTCACCAGACGTTCCCAGCAGCACCAACCCCTCCAGTTCACCAACCCCTCCAGTTAAACAATAGCTTCTCTCCAGTTCAGCCTCCAGTTCATCAGTAAACCTTCACACCAGTCAGCTGCAAGTTGCACGTTTCAGCTTCAGTTTCTTCTAGTCTCTTCTTATGTTGGTTAGATTGTTAGTTTGTTACATAATTTGTTAGTATTTTCTTCTATAAATAGGATAGATTGCATTGCATTTCCCTAAGCAAGTTGAATGGAATAATTTCTTCTTCTCCCCTGCTATAATTCAGCAGGTTTATCTCTCCTGTTTTTTCTGTCATTCTATCCTCTGTTTTTTAGTTCATTCTCTGTTTTCTTCCTTCCTAAATTTCTGTTATTTTCAGCTCCATCAGAGCTCCTTTTCCTTGATTTTATCACAAACCTACCGACTATCTCTGCACACATACCTCTTTTATTGCTGAGCGATCATTTAGGGGCCTTGGCTGGTGATCTAGGCTGAAAATGAAAAAGAGATTTGCACCGCCACCAACGATTTGCACCACAAATTCGTCGAAACCGTTTCACCAAGGCACCTTTTAATACCCACGCACCACCACAAATTCGCACCGCCACCAACGATGAACCCAACCTACTCATCGCCTTTAGAAGACAACCTAACGCCACCAACATACCCACAATGCCACCAACAATTCGCACCAGTTTTTAAGCTCAATTTGCCTGCAACTGCACGCGACGATGTCGCCATAACCACTGCGCCGCGATGGAGAGGAGATGACACTGCAAATCATCGTCGAAACAGTGGCGGTCCGACGATTGGGTTGCTGCAACGAGCGAGGCAGCGACGACGTCGTCGGTTTGGGTTTGAGAGAGACGGGGGTGAGTTACGGTTTGATAATTAATTTTGGGGATGGTGTGGGTGTATATAAAATAATTTTTATAATATTATTATTAATATTTAATTAAATATAAAAAATCTATATCTATATATAAAATATCTGATTTTTGAAAATTAAAACATGAAATCTGATTTTAGAATTTGGATCTCCAAAAGTAGGGAATTGGGTAATTTTCACAATATTCATTAAAAACTCTATTAACAATAAAACAAAATTTACAAAAATAACATAACCCGCCACTTTATTATCCTCTCCGATTTCCGTTAAGATGAAATTTGATCTACATAATAGTCAGGAAAATTATCTTGTCACAGTTGGCGATGGCTTTCCAAAGGATGAGTAAATTTCATTTTGAGATTGAGCTGATTGAATTCCCTAAAGGCAAGGCAAGAATTTTTTTTATTTTTTTTTTCTGCCATTTTGAGATTGAGCTGATGGTAATTTTTTATTTTTTGGAATATTAGGAAGGATTATAAACGTTAAATTCTGGTGAAGATGGATTATTTGAGGTTCATAAAAATCCTAGTTTTTCGTATATCAAGAAACATTTGGAAAATAATAATATTGTATAGCACAAGTCTCTCTGGCATTATATGATATGTTCAATTAAATGTGAAATTATATGATTTTTTTAACTGTACATTTCATTTATTAACTCTTAATAACTTACGCAGAACGGAAGTTCTAGGTTTACAAACGTAAACCTAAACGAGAGAAAATTGTAATTCACAAGAAAAATAATAGCCTCCAAAATTCAATAATGTTTATTCAGAAAACAAGAGCCTTTAAATAGTCTCTGAAAACCCTAATTAAGCAAAAAAAAAACTAAAATAGACATCCACTAAATCAAAGCATCTAAAAACGGAAAGACAAAAAATAATGCTAAAACTTTGACTGCCTGGTAACAAGCCTTAAACTGCGAATTTGAGGCTGGAAACGACGTCAACCGGGGTAACCCGGTTTGGGACAGTATGGAGCGCTGAGATACGTTTCAAAAACATATTATAATAGAAAATCTGACACCGGTGCAAAAAGTTATGTCCATTTCTTCGGAACAGTTGTTTTAGCCAATTTTCGGTTCAATTCTTCTTCAAATTCTAACGTCAATTGTCCTACATCAATAACACCTAGACGGGTATTATAACACCAATGGTGATAAAATAGCGTTACTCTTTGAAAAATCATGGATTCAGAAATGTTAGCGATATAGATTTGGGGTTTAAAACTTAGTATGGTTGACCTGAAACTTGAAAATAATTAATTTAAAAACATGTGGGTTTGGGATTTAGAGGGTCTTTTTCAAGAAAACTTGGTTTGTGTCTGCCATTTGGGCATTTAGAAGTGGAATTTTGCGTGTGCACTCCATTGAAGACGTCATTCGCAGAGGGGTTTTGGGTAGGAAACATTTGTGGGAAAGTGGAAGTAGATTTTTGGGCTCAGAAAAGGAAAAAGGATGAACATGAGGTTCAATAAGAGGGATTGCTTCAAGAATTTAATGGTAAGAATTTAGGAGACCGTTGAAGCCAATTTTAGGAAGTGAGAAGAACGGAGAGGGACTATCGAAATAGGAAGGGGTATATAAATGTGCACTGTACTTATCCTTCTTTATCTTTTAAAGGCCTGTTTGGGTCGGATTAAAATTTGATTTTAATTTAAGTCAAAGTCAAACAATCAATATCAACAACATATTTCATGGGTCCCACATCTTTTCAACCACACATTTCAAAAACTTATATCACAATCCACTAAAAATCTAATTTTAATCCCCACCGAACACCCTCTGGCCAGGGTGTATTTGTAAAATAGCTACGGTGTATTTATTGAAAATATGTTTTAATTGGTGTGTATTTATAATGTAGTGTAAATTTTGTGGTGATAATATAATTATCCTTTTTATTTTGTCAATTTTATAATGGTGTATCCTTGTTTACATTTCTTGCTATATCCATCTCAAATTTTTATATCGTTTAATTTATTCAGGATGTACTAGTTTGGATGAAATTGAAATCTTTTCTGCATAATTGGATGAAACCAGGTTACTATGGTTTGAACCATAAATCTCATAATCCTCAATATTAGTAATACCATATTTGACAGCTAGGCCCAATCATATGTCAAGAATGACTCATTGAAAAAAGGTATGGGATCGAGGGTTTTGTCGTGGTATACTATTCCTAGTAGTTTACGGTGGATTTGATGACAACGAACAAGGTACATAATGGCTGTTTACATGAGTAAACACTTTATGTGACTTAGTGAAGATCTAAACAACAAATTCTCCAAGTAAATGACTTTTGTGACTTTATGAACAAACATACATCATTTTTGAGGTTACGTTGAACAAGATATATGTGTGTGTGTGTGTGTGTGTGTCGCGTGTGTTCAATGCATTGTTTTTATTTCTAGCTAGCTAAATACTCAAATACGAAGGGTCATTGATGTTGAAATATCTTGTTTGAAAGCTTAAAATATTAGATGAAGGATAAACACTTCCTTCTCGTGTAAGTTGAATTCATTTTCTCATTGTCAGGATTGAACAAAACTGAGCAGTCCTAAAGGATTCTCACGAGGAACCAACCTGGTTTTAGCCCATTAATATTTCTACTGCCGACGCGAACATGATGCACTAACAGTAGATTAAATATGGGCCCCATTTTGATTCTCTTGAGATTAATTTGAAAGTCAGCCTAGGATTTTGTGAAGGTTCACAATGATTCCCTTGTTTATGACGACAATCATGCTACAGAAGCAGGCTCAAAAATATGGGAGATACGTGTCGATACATGATTGAACAATTTGGAAAAAAAAAAACACCCAAACAGGTGCTGCCAAGTAGTCTATTTTTATTTTTCTTTTTTTTTTGGCTTGTTCAATCATCATTACTGTTATGACGATCATCTACGATCATCTCAGCAAACAACTAATAAATTAATCTATGTACCAACATTACACAACTTGACAGATGTCTTATCTCACGCCATGCTATTACAAGTCGAGGTCGGTGTATTTTGGGAGACGAGTGCCGAAATACCGTCAGTATCAGTGTGAGCCATTATCGTCTTAAGGAGAAAGAATCGAACTCTTGCCTCGACCATTAACATTTTGTAGCATTCAATTTTTCGCCCAAGTCAATTCACAGTGAAATAATTACTTGCCAAAATCCAACATTAATTGGATAAAATGGGACAGTCCTGAACTAGATCTGGTCCTAATTCGAGCCAAAAATATAAAACCACACCGCCTGCTCACAAGATATTCCAAAGGATACATGGATATCCTTCTACTGAATCAATGAACATGATTCACGAACAGTAGATTCAATATGGTCGACCCCATCTTGATTCTTGAGATTAATATAAAGATCAGCCTGGAATTTTGTGAAATTCACAAGGATTCCCTTGTTTTTGTCAATCTTCTCTGCCGACAGCTTAGGAATTAATCCTAGTATCAACATGACAAAAACTGCCGTTTCTTCCATGTAAACTAAGGACAGTTGTCTAGGCTATTGCCATGCTATGCAGTGTATATATATGTGCATGCTAAGAACCAACCAACTTGCGAAGCTCAATGCACAAACCATTGACAATCCCAGAAGAATTTAGGAGTTGATGTTCAATCCTGCAAGCCGAGTGGCAAGATTAAGGGCTAGCTAAAGGGGAATGCAACCAGCAAAATGATTCTGAGTGTTGTGAGGAAGGCAAGTATTAAAGTGCTCACCAAAGATTTCGAGCAAAACAAAAGCAGTTCTAACATCAACAGTCTCGAGGAGGGTGGCGATGGTGGTGGGCCGTCAAAGTGTGACAATAAGTACCACTCAGACAACACCCCGGTTGTGAATGCAATGGTGGTTGATGAGTGTGACTCCACAGTGGGGCGTGATTCAGTTCATGATTATCAGCCTCCTTGTCTTAACAGCATAGTTGATGTCTCTGAGGCTGTCTGGAAAGCTTTAAGGGTGCCAGAGAAAAATTGGGTGAATTAGATATTTACTTGATGTTAAATGAAGTTGTAACCAAGATGCTGCAGCACTGTAAAAGAGATTTCACTGATCAATGATCTAGAGCTTCCTTGTTCCTTCTGCAACAAAAGAATAAGGAGTTTTCCATTCGTGGTGTTATTTCATTCTAGCCATGTTGTATTTGTGCATGATTTTATAAGATATGAATAACAGGTTGTTTGACAAAGTTTTTAATAAAAATTTCGTAAATTTTGGTAAAATTTGATGAAATTTGGTTGAAAAGTTAAAAAAAGTTGTGAGTCATATGAAATGTATAGCTAAAAGTAAAGTTTGATCAATTGAAAAATTGATAAAATTTTAGTAAAGTTTCATCAAACGACCACTAAATAATTTTCTTTTGTAGACAAAATACCTAAGATTTTAGAGCTTTGAATGTAAACAATTACAAGATATTCTTTAGTAGTGAATTCCACAATATACAAGATATTGTACCTAAAAAGTTCTTCTCTATCATCTGATATAAATCTTTATTAGTTCATATTCAGATGTGAAAAGTATGTTTTACATACTTATTTAGGACTTTTAAAATAATATAGAAAAACTTTCATATTGTATTTTTTACCCCTCATACATCGCAACACATTATCTTAGAGCAAACCACAAAGCAAGAACTCGATATTCCAGACAAATTGAAGAAGAAGATGGTGCAATTCAAGATCATTGAAGATGTTCAAGATTGACGGATTGTACTTTTCTTTTTCATCTCTTCATCCAGGTTATGTATTCAATAAAAACTTTGCATTTTTTACTTTCAATCATGTCCGGCTAAACACTTGTTGCTAGAATTAACGATGATATATTGTGAACTATTTTAGTTCGAAGTTGCTCGTTTTTGTGGACCCAAACGTTAAAAGGTTCCAAAGTTAGGAACTCCAAGTGAAATTTACATTTTTGAAAATTGTAATAATATCACTAACTTGACGTCTCAGTATAGTTGGAGGACTCTTCAAGATAGTTAGATGACTAACTTGATGCTTCTACATATTTGGAGGATGAAATAAACGCCTCTGAGTAGTAAGAGGATGAATATGGGGCTTCTTGATAGTCGGAGGACTAAAAATGCAAAACGTCCTAAAAGATGAAGAATGCACACGCAATTTGAAGTGGACCCGACCCCTGGGGCGATGGATTATCCATTTGTCTTCAATCTTCTCGTCAAATGAAGTACAGACCCATTTTCGATTTTATTCAAGTACACGGGGAGGACGCAGACCTTAAAAGTTAGGGGGCACAATCGAACTTGCAAAAAAGTTGGAAGAAATTTTACAATCGAAAATTTACGTCCAAAAAAATCATACCCCATATAATTTTACATCAGAAAATTTACATGGGATATGACTTTTCGGATGTAAAATTTCGAAACTTTTTGATGTCATATTCCATCTGAAATTTCCTAATAAAATGATGAAATTTACATTGAGAAAATTGTATCGCAAAAATGGTNGAAAATTATATTGAGAAATTTGTATCGTAAAAATAATAAATGTTAATTAAATAATTGAATTTTTTTAAAAAATGCGAGTTAGACGTCTTTTTTTAAAACTTATGTTTAACGTATTTTTAACTATTTTCGATATATGTTTGAATTATTTGATATACCCATAATGTAGTTCTCGAAATAAGTTTTAAGATGACATAAGCAATTTGTAAATTCGATTAGCGTACGATCGTTGGAGAATTTTTAAAATTAGCATGTTATCGAAATTCAAATTTTTTGTGATTTCGCCCCTATTTGGTGAAGATTAAAATCAAATTTTTAATAATTTTTTATAAAAATTAAACAGTTATGGATTCTATGAAATACGTTTTTAAAATTAATTTTTAACTTTAAATTAAATTAAAATTTAGATTTCAATCGATACCAAACACGATTTTATTAAAAAAAAATCGCAAAAGTTGGGGGGCACTTGCCCCCATGACCCCCCTAGGTCCGCCCATGCTCGTACATACTTCCCGCAGGGACGGATGTAGGGGGCTCGGCTCAGTCACCAGCCCACTTCATTTTTTGACAAAAAAAAAATTTCATTTATAATTTTTTTTTTTAATGTAGTAACCCAACTTGTAGTGCGATCTCAAAGAGTTATGTTACATGTATATGGGTTACAAAGTTGGTTGACCAAATAACATCTACATCAACCATTTTTAAAATAGATTTTTAAATTATTTAAAATTAACGGTATGAAACTATGAATTTTGCTAACACACTTTATAACCCAACTTTGTATCAATAGCTTTGTTGGATCTGATCGGTTCCTGGTTTCCCGTACACGCTTTTTCCAAGTCATGTTCATTGGTGCATGCAGTCCCCCTACTGTACACCGTGTAACACGCAAGCATTACCCTTTCCTAACACAGACAATACACGGACACGTTTGATACACCGTTTGTGTGTATTTACTCTGCCACTGCCACTTCCAAAATCTAAATAAAGTAATGGCATGCCATTGCCATTTAGAAACTGGGATTATCTGCGACGGAGTTGAGAATATCTTTTAGTTTCATAGCTTTAATCATATTTAACTCCATTAGAGATATAGAAATGGCAACAGCGGCACCACAAGAAATTGTTAATCAGAAACCGGCAGCGGTGGAAACCATGACGGAGCCACCACTTGCTTCAGTGATGGAGAAACCAAACGACGTCGTGGAAGATAGGTCTGCTATTCCGCCGCCGCCACCACCTCACGAGAATATTGACAAATCCAAGGCTACCACAGTCGATCAAAGTAAACATATAGTACTCGTGTGTTTATTGATGTATTATAGTACTGTATTTATGTATACAATGTATATTCTAGAGATTTCACGAGTATGGTAATCTTTAAAAAATTACTTTTGACTACTTTTAGATTGCTTATTACTTTTACTTTTTTTTTTTCTTTTTTTTTTATTTTTAAGAAATAAGTTACTTTTTCTTTCTTACTCCAAGAAAGCTTGATGAAATCTGACTTGTATTTCCACACTTTCTACAGCAGCTCCAGATCCTTCTGCAACAATGATTAGCTCGAAAGGATCCCATGACAGAGGTAGGTTCATAACTCCTACCATTTCCGTTAACAAAGATTTTGTGGTCTGAAAAATTAACAACTGAATTTGGATGTTCTTCATATTTTGATTCTTTTTAGGTTAATTGTGTTTTTGTAAGTGTGTCTTATGGAACCTTTTTATGTCAATTTTTTTAATGAGAACATGCAATTTCATTGTAATACAATTATATATGTTTTGCAAAATCAATTTTTGCGAGGTGAATAATTTGGTATTTGTCCATGTTTCAAGATATTGCTCTTGCAAAGGTTGAAGACGAGAAGAGGTTGTCGTTTATCAAGGCATGGGAGGATAGTGAAAAGAGCAAAGTGGAGAACAAGTAAGGCTTATCTGCCTCTTTCTATAGTATTGCTTTCTGTTGACCTCAAAATAAAGTGGCCCACAGACCTCAGTCACCTATCCATCTATGTATACATCACTTGCACATTGGAACACATCGTTAGGGTGCAAGGGTAAATCTTCCCAAAAAAGGTCCGACGATCTTTTGCACTTCAACAATGAAGCGGAACGATAAGAATGAATGCAAGAGAGATGAATGAGGAGATTTGGCTAGGGTTTAAATGAACACACATTGAGGGTAAATGGACTCACCCATGTATAGAGGAAGGGAAGGGGCCAAGATGGGCCATTGAACAGGGCCAAAGTACCAAAATAGGTTGTTTGATTTGATCGGTCTCAGTTCAAATGTGGGATTCCTCCGCCATGTGCATGCCACGGAGGAGATATCACACTTTCCACAACCCCGGAGGCCGGAATTAGTAAAAATCCAGCTTATTGGTTGGACGTGAATCTTTGATAACTTTGTGTAGAAATAAGAGTTTAGTCTTAATATCTTTCAATAAGACAGTTGATCAAGAAATCTCCATCCAAATGTGCATTTTGAAAGCCGGGTACTGGTAAGCTAAGAAACTTTATACAGTGAACTGTAGGTTTTCCCTTGCTAATCATCTAACGTCACTGAACCTAGTATTGTTGTACCTGAAATGTGACATAATTACAGTTGTTCAAAGGAAGCTAATGATTGAGAAAAAAATAAATTATAGTCAGCATAATGTATTTTAGGAAGATTGTAAATGACTCTGTTTTCTTTGATTACTCCATCATCTGGTAGTTGAAAGGCACAAATGTCCATTCGAGAATTCACCCGACGGGTAGGCTTGAAATCCAGCTTCAACGTTGCAAGTTCCAAGTCTTGGGATTAAGAATTGTACATGGTGCCTCCTAGTGAAATCTATTGGAACCGTCACATTTTGACTCCTATAGATGATTGTGATTTTATTTTTATGATGGAACAGGGCTCAAAAGAAGCTCTCCGAGGTTTCTTCATGGGAAAACAGCAAGAAAGCATCTCTTGAAGCTCAACTGAGGAAAATTGAGGTAACATCCTCACAAAGTTCAGAATGCATATATCTTTGAAAATATTATACATGGGAAATATTTGCAAATAAAGAGTTTGAAATTGTTTCACATTAATGCACTATTCTAGTGGAATCTTAAGTGGCTTTATGTGCTTGTGGAAAATGGAAGTTTTGCGTTCTATATGACCAAGCCGGATATATTGGCAGGAACAACTGGAGAAGAAGAAAGCAGATTATGCAGAAAAAATAAGAAACAAGGTAGCTTTGATTCACAAGGAGGCAGAAGAGAAGAGAGCAATGGTCGAAGCCAAACGAGGGGAAGAAATTCTCAAAACAGACGAGATGGCTGCAAAGTACCGTGCAACTGGCCATGCTCCTAAGAAGGGTTTTGGATGCTTTGGATGATAATTTTCTCCAGTTGTGGTACTGAATCATCTAGGACAAATCTTATAAATAAAATTTTTTTTTTGTTGTTGTTGTATTTTCTTTATAAAGGCAATTGATGTATTTTCAATTGCTCGTGTGCAGTTAGAGTGCTTTGGACTTGTGGAAAAAAAAAAATCCGTGTAATAAACTATAGTAAAATTTCAATAAGAAGAAACTTGCTCCATAATTGATGACCAAATACATTGGTAGAGCGACTCACCCCTGCATTTCTCCATATCTGGAGATGCACAAAAACCAGCAGCCAAAATTTTAAAAGTCATTCTTCAGATGGGGCAGATTTTTGTATGCTTCAGAAAGGAATTTGTAATAACTTCTAGTAAAAGTTAAAAGATATAGAGCTAGAGTTATTGGTATGTCCCAAGAAGCTCATGTCATTGTTGTTAGGGAAGTCTAAAAGTAGTTGCAATGCAGATTCAGATGAATCTTCCAATTCATTAGAGCAAGATGAATCTGATGGTGGGACGACATATTCGGTGTACGATTTGCAGTCTGTATCATCATCTTGATAGCTCCATGCAGCCGAAGAACCTGCTGCAGTAAGTGCCATTTCTGTTTTAGAACCTGAAATTGATTCACACTTCGTTGATGAAGACGAGACTGCACTCTGAGAAGTAGTTTTCTCTTCCCCCTTGTCAAACTTTCGAAATGCATCACCCACCTTGGAATTCCACAGGCGCAGGAAAAAATCAGGATCAGATTTCCCCACAGACATGGGGATATAGAGTAGTGATTCCTTTGAAAGGCGAGCTTCAGCTTCAAGCCTAGCACTCTCCCATTGTGCCATGTGACGAGTAGAAGAAGATGCAGGGAGTTGTTTGAGAAAACCATTAGAGGTTGAAGAAGGCTCGTGAGTCTGGGGATCAATGCCCATCTGAACGAGACGCTTCTTCAGATGGGTGTTCCACAAGTTCTTGATTTCATTGTCTGTCCTTCCGTGTAGTTGAGCAGCAATGGCAGCCCATCTGAATGCAATCAAATAAGCATATTTACAAAAAGTAACATCACGCTAAAATTCATTTTAATCTCACCTGTTTCCAAGAATGCCATGGAGTTGTATGACAAGCTTCTCTTCTTCAGGACTAAATGGACCTCGTTTAATGTCTGGCCTAAGATAGTTTGTCCATCGTAGCCTGCAACTCTTCCCACACCGTAGAAGACCTAAAAAGGGACGAAACAAGAACCACCATTCAAGTTATTCTATAAAGAACTTATTGGATTTGTTTTAAGATGAGGGACATTTGCTACATGTTCCGAAACACTGATGGAAGAAACAAATTATGGGAATAATGATGGGCAATAGATTGGCATAAGATGTTATAGAAATGGTATGCATAAACAATGTATAAACAGGCTTCCCACATAAACTTCCTAGACCTATTATAATCTTCATTGCAGCACAATTTCTACTTTCTATGCTACAATTAGAGGGAAGGAGTTCGTGTTCGATCAAGATGCAACGCGGCAGTCCATCAGATTTTACTGATTGCGTATTTGGAAGTGTTTATAAACAATTAAATTATATAAATAGGATAAAAATGAGTAGCGGATAAATAGGCACTACTCGTGAGTCCATAAGTTGTGGATAAAAAATGACTTGGATGTTTGCCAAACATGGGCTAAATCAATGTGCAGAGATGCAACTCTACACTGTAAAGTTTCTAGTTCATGAACTATTATTCATGTTTATTGGTAATTTTTCCTGGACAATAATGATATTACAGCATAAATTCATATGCAGAACAAAATCCCAGAAAGAGAAGTAAAAACCTGCGAGCTTGGGGAGAGAACGCCAGCTGCCATGGCCATTCTTGTTGATGTACTCAACCAATTTCTCGTCTTCCTCGGGAGTCCATGGCCCTTTCTTCAACCCCTTCTTATCACAACACGGTGCTCTCCCCATTAAAACACACACTATCCTCTGTTTCTCTCTCTCTCTCTGTGTATATATATGAGCTTTTCTACAAAGAAAAGATGAAGTGAAGCGAATATGGAGTATTTGGAGCTTTAATGATAAATGTGAAAAGACGTATCACTGTAAGAAAATTAGAGATCAGACCGGCGACTCCTTAGCCGGCTGTGCATTTAATAAAGCAAAGCATTTTTCTTGTCTTATTGTGTGTGCGAGAGAGAGAGCTGAAGATAGGCTTTTGATGAGTGGGTAAATTCTCAAGACAGAAATGTAAGAAAATTTCCTCACGATCAAATAGGTCTTTGGAAAATCAATTCCAAGATACCCAACAGTGAGTAGTACTGTTCCTCACTGTGTGTGGGCCTGCTGAGGAGTAAATGCAGATGAAACAGAGCAAGCAAATGGCTAGAGATACATATGTATGTATGTATGTATGTATGTAAATATAGAGAGAGGGGATTGCAAGCTATTCAAGAAATGAGTGAAAATGAAAGCAAAGACAAGCATTTAATAGCCCTTCTTCAATTTTGAAAGGACATGATTATGGATCTTTCTCCCTCACGCCACCCACCCCACCCCACCCCACCACCGCCACCCCACGGAATTGTGTATATGTGGATGTAGAGGTTAGAGTTAAGGAAGGGAGCATTAATGGCGGGGAGAGGGATTCATGCAGCAATGGAGAGAGTACGGAATACTGCTACAGTGGCACTAATCAACGCCCGCTTTTTTTTTTTTT
>OU503042.1:26134462-26198544 GCA_912172775.2 Fraxinus pennsylvanica | reverse complement strand
TTATGAAAATGACGTTTTCCACAATCTAACGTTGAAATAAGGGTAAAAATGCAAAAATATGAAACGTGAGGACGTTTTACACACTAAGAGTGAAACGTAAGGACGTTTTGTGCTAATAAGCCAAACTTGAAAATGGTAACCTAAATTGCAATTGTCATCCTCTATCTTTATCATCTTTTGCATTATTATCCTCATTTTTTGTTTTTCCAAGGTAATAGTCAATATCTCTCGTATGCGTATTTTTAAGTGGCATTACTTTCCGAATCATGCTACATGAACATAATAGTTGACATAATCATTGACATAATATCACGTGGCAACATATTATTGGACTGTTTAAAACTTAGTCAACTTTTTCAACCAACCACATCTTGCCAACACTTATTTTGTCAACCGTTATGTCACATTTTTGGGGCAAAGTAGCATTAGGTAAGCTGGTGGGACAAATCGGACCAGAGTTCATAAAAACTAGCCAACTAGTCATCCCATTTGAGAGTGAACTGGCTTGCCAAATAGACCGAATCGAGCCTCACAGCGGATGAACCGAGTTGCTTAGTCCGACCCACTTAATACCCCTAAACTCATTCAACAAGTTTCTCTTCAAATCTTAATTGAAGTTGCCTGTTGAATATGTTGAAATTCTTTAAAGCTTTTAGGTAAAATGAGTAATGCTTGAATTTATCCTTAAAGAAAGGTTTAAAGGAAATAATGGAAGCCAGTCTAAAGGAAATACTTTTGAAGGGAAAATTTCGTACTTAAGAGATTAAGTGTGGCCCATTTCAAAACTAAGAAATAATGTTTATTATTTCAAAAAATTAGATATTAATTGAATTTTATTTATGAAATAATTAATTAAATATATTATGGTCACAATTACGTATTTATAAATCACAACTTATTTTTTGGTTACAGATAAAAAAAATTATAGGTCATAATTTATTTATCGATCACAAATCACAAATTTTATAAGTCATAACTTGTTTCACAATCACAAATTATCAAATTAATTAATTATAATTTACCAAATTCTGAGTCACAATTACAAATTTAGTCACAATCACACATTCACATAAGTCACATTTTTTTATTGGTCACAAATTAATGATGTATTGGTCACACCCACTCTTCCCACCTCCCTCCCACCAACTCCAACAACACAACACCCCCACCACCATGAGCACCATCAAAAATTCAAATTTAAAATTATCAGTCACCATCACCGCCCACAACCATCGCGTACCCCCTCCGCCACCGCCATCGCCAACTTCTCTATCTCCATCTATACCACACCACAACCACCATCCCAACCAAAAAAAAATCCACAAAACCCATTGCCGACACCACCGCACACTAACACCGTTGTACCATAACCTCAAAAACTACCAAAAACATGCCGGAAAATCACTATAAAAACCACCAATCTATGTGTATAGGCAAAAACCACAATCTGTGACTAGGCAAAATCATCGATATGTGTACCAGCTATATCCTCTATCTCCATCTATACCACAACACCACCACCACCCCCACCAAAAATTTCACAAACTCGCCGCCGTCGTCGCCACTGCACACTAACACAGCTGCACCACCACCTCGAAAATCACCACAAAACATGCAACAAAATCACTACAAAAACCACATATATGTGTGTACAAGCAAAAAACCACAATCTGTGACCGTAAATCAGCAAAAAGATCACTGGAGAAACAACTGAATTGAACGTTGCGATCTGTGAACCAGAGAAACCACTGGATTGAACGCCCGCAGAGGCGCGACGCCGCCCTAATCTATGACCCAGAGAAACCACTGGATTGAACGCCAGCAGAGGCGCAACACCGTGCAAAGAGACGCAGCGCGGCACAGCGCCTCATTGCCGGAGGTGCCATGTCCCCGATGCCGCCCCTCAACTCCTCTGGTGCCAGCCACGCCTGGAGAGACAAAGGTTGTTGAAAAGGAATTAGGGTTTGGGGTAAATGAAGTGGGATTCAGGGTAGGATGGGATGTGTAGATTAATTTAAATTGCACGGGGGTTGGGTTTGTAGATTATTTAATTTTATAATGTTATTATTAATATTTAAAAATTATATTATCGTCTGATTTTTGTATAAAAAAACTTTAAATCTGAATTTTGAAATTGAAATATAAAAAATCTAGTTTGATGTAATTTTCACTATTTTTAACTCCCCTTATATATATATAACTGTTCAAATATCATGATCGTTCACAATCCAATTTCAATTGCCTAAAGATATAAAGCCCGATTTTTAGGGAACAGCTTAAATTGCCAACCATAACAAGCTTGATTCTGGCAATTTATCAAAAACAAAAGACAGGTACCTTTTAATGAAAGGACACACAATTTTAGACTTCCAAACCAACACAAAATAACATAATTGAAATGAAACATTATTCTCACTGAGGTCTGAATAACACTGTTCTCAGTTACATAACTATGTTTGATCTCATAATCTAAAGCTACATTTTTCCTTCACCAACATAGAACTGAAGCTAAAACGACGATTTTTTTAGGTTGAAACTGGCATTTTCACCAAAAAGAAAAAACACATAAAGCTGGCTGATTTAACAAGCCAACCCAAATAGCAGATAATAAAGGAGGGAAATGGTTCCACAAGTTGACGGCAATAGCGAAAACAGCATTTTATCCCCATCACATGTACTTCCCAGATTCTTGATATAGTTGAAGGACATCATGCAATGCCCAAAATGTAAGAAATCATGGCATTGTCTGCCTCCAAGGCTGGATATAATTCTTTCAAGACCAATTTCATATAACCCCCAGACGTTTTATCATTGTACAAACAGGGGGCCAGTTGTTCCTGTCCATAAACAAGATGATGCAGGCCAATAAGATATATTGGAGGCAAATTTAGCTCAAGTTTCCCTAGAACTTGGTAGAATAGTTATATGAAGGTTAATAGTTGGTAAATGATAGAAATTAAAGTTAAAAAGTTGTTTTGAACAGAACTTTTTACTTGGACAGTACAAGGAAGCATTTGTAAGTTTGTAATGACTGCTAGACCGGCAATACGTGCATTAGAGAGAAGTTGAAAGCTTTTTCAATTATGTACATGCAAAAATATTCACACGTGCCATGTGACTCACCAGTAGTGCCACTTTGCAACAAAATAGCCACTTTCAAATTACTGGCAGTAGATAGCCTGATCTATCTGTGGAGGGATCTGCTTGATCTCTGTCCCAAGCTCTTGTTCAATCCTATACCTGCAATAATACAGATACAAGAAAAACATTAAAAAAAAGGAAAGAAAGCTGCAACATGCACAACCTAGTAGAAGTATTGTCTAATTGTCGTAAACCAAAGATATGGCATGGCATACAAATTGAAGCGGTCTTCGTAAGTAATCAGGTTCACGGCTAACCCAAGGTGTCCAAACCTTCCAGATCGACCAACCTACACATTAAATAAAATCCATAAAGAAATCACACGATGAGCGTATACAGTGAAGTGGCTAAACATCCAGGCTAGCATACCCTGTGAAGATAAGTTTCTGAGTTCTTGGGAAAATCAAAATTGATAACGACGTTGACAGCTTGAATATCAATCCCTCTTGTAAATAGATCTGCAATTTGACCACAGTAGGAGAGGGAAAAGAACAATCATATGAAAAGGAAAGAATTGGAATCAGAAATGAATGCAATGGCAAAGGTCAAGTCCACTTTTTCTCCATTTTATCTATGATAAATACAAAGTAATATGAACCAAATTGAAATTCCAACAAGGAAAAAAATAGGCCAGCGATCTCAAAAGAATGTTTCACTAGATCCTTAGCACGTCAATAGAGACCCAGATTGGCGGTGCTAGTCATTACTAGGATAAACCACCAATGCAATATTAAATATATAGCAGTGTTAACAATCATACACGTATTACTGATGATGAAAAAGTGACAAAATCAATGACCAATAATTCAGAGAAATTTCTGGTTAGTATCCTCGTTATTCTACACATTTACTAACCTTATCATTAAGGATCAACCAGTGTTTTAAAATATCCAATCGAGTACCGAGGCATTTACCTCTTAGCTAGGAATAAGCCTTCAACACAAACAAGTAAAGTAATTCAAAAGAATATAAAACCACAAAAATATGCCAGTAATAAATCTATAAACCATTTTGAAAATTCAAAACAAAAAACGAATTCAACAAAATTAAAAGTCTAACTCGCAAAAAATAAATAAAAAATCAAATAGATCAATAAGCAGCAAAAATATATTGTCAAATGTAATTAAGCAACATATTTGCCTATGCTTTCTACTTGAACTAAAAAACCAAAATGTCTTCTATAACTAGGGAGAGGGATATATCACACTTCAGGTACAGGAGGATGGACATGCTTGCTTCAATTGCTCTCCTCCCTCTTCTCCGGTTCATTTTTTCCCTACTGGGGTTGGTTGTGTTTGAAATAGCACAAAAAACCAAAATGTTCTCAGCTATAAAACACCTACCCCAAAACTGAGGCCAGTAATACAGTAATAGAAGGCCCAGAAAGAGCAAGACAAGGAGAGCACACCCCGGTCACCGTGAGGCTTATGCCATAAGGCGTGCACCACAATAAGTATGAGGCATAAGCATTGCAAATGATACTAACGTGAAGACTTCAAGGGGTTTATTGAATGCATCATATTAGGCGTGCCTCAAGGCAAAGTAAAGACAATGTAACCAACACCATTAATCAAGTTACCAAGATCATTTGCAGACAATCCACATAAGTTAACTGAAAACAATTGCAAGATGGCAAGCATGGTTATCACAAGACAAAAATGTAGGAGTTAATACCAGTGCAAACGAGATTCCTGCAGGCACCATTGCGGAAGTCATGAAATACTCTGTTCCGATGATTTTGAAGCATCTTAGCATGAATATAGAAGCAAGAATAGCCAAGCTCTGTGATTTTCTTAGCAAGAAGTTCTACTCGATTCACGGAATTGCAAAAAATAATAGATTGGTTTATTTGGAGCTGCAGGAAGAAATATTAATGAACATATAACTTTCATTGCAAAATTACCTGAAAATGGCAGATGTGTGTGCTGTGTAATAAATATAGAAACAGCAGCTTCAACCTTTGAGAATAGTGTGTTGAGGCAGTGAACTTTCTGTCTTTCTTCCACAAAAGCATAATACTGTGTTATGCCCTTTAAGGTAAGCTCATCCATAAGGTTGATGATATAGGGCTTCTGCAGGTACCTATCTTTGAAATCTTTCACCGTAACAGGAAATGTAGCAGAGAACATCAAGATCTGACGTTTTGAAGACATAAAATGAATTAACTGCTCAACAGAAGGTTGGAACTCTGGTGACAAAAGCTTATCAGCCTGAAAAACATTAGCACAGACAAGATTAGAACATGGATTGCCTATGATAATTACATTCTTTCAAAGCTGAAATCGCCAGGGAGGCGCAAAATCTATATCAAATCGGATGTCCATAATCTGCCACTTAAAGTGGAAAGCCATGATGATTATATCAATTAAGCAATTCTAAACATACCCCCACTTCAAAGCAAGAGACGTTCTAAAAGATCACAATAACTAGTTATCCAAATTTAACATACTACCCTTTTTACTTCATACATATTAGGCACCATAAGTGAGTGTAAAAAGTGCACCCAGATACTAGCCTTACTAACGGGTAAAAGTGGAGACACAAAACACATTTACGTACCTCATCCATTACAAGCATAGAGCAATCTTTCAAAACACAAACACCCTTTTTTGTAAGATCAAGGATTCTTCCAGGAGTTCCAACAAGTAAATGAACTGGTTGATAAAGACGCATTATGTCATCTTTTAAGCTAGTTCCACCTGTAGTAACCATGACCTGAATTTTTAAGTGCTTCCCAAGTTCTTTACATACTTGTGATGTCTGAAGAGCCAATTCTCTTGTTGGGACAATAATGACAGCTGAAACAATGCACATTGGTGAGAAGTCTAATCGACAAGTGAATATAGTAGTTGATCAAATAACTGTAGAAAATATAATAGTACAAATCTAGAAAAAACGATCAGCAAAATAGTTACCATTAAGGCGTCAAATTTACCACACAAATGATCATATATCTGGCATCCTTACAAAACCCTCTCTTATATATATAAAATAATAAAATCTTATAGAGAATCAAAACAGTGTTGAATAGCCGCTATAGGAGTACAATAATGATTATTACTGCTACCATGCATTATCATACCCACCGTTTCAGCTTCCAAAATGCATAAAATCTAGCTTATTTTGATTATAGTGTAATGGCTTTATTCTCCTAGAAATGCAATATCTGAATTTGCAAAACGTAATGACCTCCGAGAGAAACTTCAGAATGCTACATTTACAAGAGTCCTCAGATGGATAAGACTAAAACCTTGAATAACATCGTTATCTTGATCAATTTTCTCCAAGGCAGGAATGCAAAAAGCAGCAGTTTTCCCTGTTCCATTTTTGGCTCTAGCTAAAATATCACTTCCAGTGAGAGCAATTGGAATACTCTCCTCCTGGATCGGAGATGGTCTCTCGAAGCCCTTCTCATATATTCCCATAAGCAGCTCACGTTTCAAAAAGTAGTCTTCAAATTCATTTCCTTTGGTAGCAGTCACATCCTGTAAGAGAATTAAAAATTGCAATCAGGACTCTAATATCAACTAATATAGCTTCATACTCAACAACCCGACAGTCAAACAAGAAATAATGCAGAAATGATCACAGAATCCCAAAAGTCAGAAGACTGATTATCCAAAGAGAACTTCCAGGCATAATATTATGAATATTATGTTGATAAATGAAGTTGAACAAGCGAGAAAATTCTATAATATACAAGCTCCAGTTATTCTCAGCATACTGAATTCTATTATGCTTCCTATGACCAGCAAATATAACAAGGAAAATATAAGCTTGAAGTGGCAAAAAACGTCAGAAACAAAACTTCAGGAAGCAAGGAAACAAGCACTATCAGGGAGATCTGGCAAGTGTTGCATGCAGGAAGACTGTAGCACACATGTTGAACGCAAACAAACAAGCCCGCTTTTGTATTATTATGCAGAATACGCACAGGACACTCTTGGAATCAAAATGCCATTTTAAGGAGGAAAAGAATATGTCAGAGTACAATGTAACAAACTTCGTGTAGAGAGAGAAATATAATGATAAAAATATTTAAATAGAATGGAAGGAAGCATTATAGAGAGTGTTTGCCCAAAGTTCAGGGCGAATTTAATCATTGTTTGGGTACTTGACATGTGCTCCTCTGAATGCTATGATTGCTATCCACTGTACTTTCTTTCTTCTTCAATAATCGAATTCAAAAGCAAACATATTATTATCTATTATCTGACAGTGTTTATCTATTCACTGAATTTTTCAAAATCGTTTACTTTTAAAAATTTAGTGGTTTGTTCATCTTGAAGGACATGGGACAGACTCCAGAGCATTCATTACCCACGTTTGACTGAACGCCACAATACAAAACCAAACTGTTCAAACATCTATAAAAAGAGACAATGTGCCCAACCATGGTTCAGGCCCCATTATCAATACAGAGAGTGGCACTAAGGAACTAAAGAAGAAAAAAGGAAAGTGAGATAGAAATAGGGAAGTTCCCAAAATGCATGAATTCTGATATGGAAGTGAATAGCATACTGTGTTCAGACACGTTAAAGAAACTATGGCTTGAACAACTTTTTTGGGAAAATAGATTTTGTAATGGTGATTTTTTTGGAGAATGTTTAGTTAAACAGCATGGACAAATTTTGGGTTTATGTGCAAATTATTTATTGGGAGAATGTGTGGTTGAAAATAAGTTTGGAGAAAAATGAGTTTTTTGATAATGGAGCTCAAACAGGGGCTAAATGATGATTTAAAAGATTGAAGGCACTAAATACAAAAGACAAAGGATAAAAAAAAGAGTAGCACTTCATAATAATGCATGCAACATTTAAAATGTGTGGTCAAAAATGAGTTTGAAAAAAATGAATTTTAAAAAATTGGGGCCAAAGATGGACTCAATATATCCTCGAAGATAAAACGAACAACTAAGCAACACGTAGACAAGCATGTCATTGAAACTCTTTACCTCCGTTTTGTAACGGGCGTCCGTTGGTGGTAACTTTAATCTTTCCTTCCAATCTTGCGAACTGATGAAAAGTAAAAGAATAATAGTTAATAAAATTGTGTCAATTATCAAGAAGATTCTCGGAGAAACTTTTCAGTGTGCATCCCAAAAAATGAACACTACAGCATAATTGTGGTAGACTAAATAATCATGGTTCAAGGGTCAGCCAAGTCCAAGTCGACTCACAATCATAAAGGCTGTTGCCATTTCACTATTCCATTTTGTCTGATAGTTTTTGTTCATTTTCTAATCTTGTGTGTTTTGGTACAAATTGCATCCTATTTCATGATTTCTAAACGTAATTATTATATTTAAAATCGTGTGTTTGTTAGGTCAAATGTTCAAATGTCACAGTTTTTTATATATTCATCACTGACCTTTCAATTGCATACAAATGGGTCTTCAAGGTTAAAGCTTCCTTTAAGAATAAATATCCCCTAAACCACGTTTTCTGTTAGTCATTTAAATTTCTAAATTTTAACTGATTTAATATAAGTGTCATTTCAGGCCAAGCTAATAATGCGTACTTCTGTTGCATTATTTTTAGTGTAATTGTGGAAATTATGTATCCTGATGGAAAGTTTGACAGCTGAGCGACAAAATAATCCATGGCATTATTACTCTTCAAGTTTTAGAGTTTTGTGAATTATGCTAATTTAGTGGATAGCATTTAGACATTGCTAACTATTTTCTCATAATTTTGAGCCATCTATATGGCAAAATGAGCATATCAGATGGATGCAATCTGACATGCCATGACAGATATGGAACAATACCCACCATGATAGCACCTGAATCCACCAAGTCCACGAAAATATATATATATATATATATATCATAATATAATTTCCTTTCCTACCGTTTTTAGATTAAGATTTTAACTCCACCATATTACAAATCCCTAAACTTCATGAAGGTCCATATTAACATGCCAACATGCCTTCCTATTTTCACGTATTGCCCGGAGTTGATTTATATAAACGTCAACAAATCGAAAGCAAAACTTTCTTAAATCATTGCACTACAAATCCCTAAACTTCATGAAGGTCCATATTAACATGCCGACGTGCCTTCCTATATTCACGTATGCCCGGAGTTGATTTATATAAACGACAACAAATCAAAAGCAAAACTTTCTTAAATCGTTGCAATACAAACAAGATAGACCTTCCTAATAACAAGGATGGAACAATAAGCAGAAACAAAACTAACAGAATTCGAGAACATATATGCCATGCCAACTGCACCCCAAGACTTAAAAGAGTTTCTTCGAAGATCTCCTATGCATTACAATTGTGCCATCTGGACCTCTAGAAAAGCAGTGCCAGAGAACTTATAGGTGAATCAGTTCTAAGGTAAGTGTCCCAAACATGCAGGCAGCATACCATGCTTCGGATTTTCACACAGCTAAACTTTATGACGCTACATAATCCAAATTGGATTATCTTCCTTCCGTTCAGTTTTCAATGCTTAATTCAATCACAATACAAAATATAGGGTATGCCATTCCCCTTTATTGCTTAAAATACACAAAGAAAGCTATTGGGTTCCTGGAAGTTAAAATAAATAAAGTATTTGCGATAATTAGGCTGAATGAGCAGACAAAGAACTAAGATTAAAACATCCAAACCTCATAAATAATTAAATTCAAATCCTGATTTGAAAGAGTAAAAAGCCTAACCTCGAATCAACCGCTTCAGACTGTACGGTCTTTTCAACCTCATGGACAGTTGAATTGGATGGCGGAAGCTGAGTCCGGCGTAGCCACTGCTGTTGCTGAGGATTATGAAACGTCTGGTGATTCATATTACTCGGTGCAGGGCCCCTAGTCATGTTGTTTTGCGTGTGATTTCTAGGTTGAAAAGGGTTTGGGTTAATGCCGCCGGCACCGCCTCGGCCGCCGCCCATTCCCGGAGGTGGATATCCTGCCCTCGAACTCATTGCAGAAACCCGATAATCTTTATACAAGCAAAATCTATGTATCTATATATACAGAAAACTAAAATTTCTAATATAAATCTTTTATTGATCGCGATTAGGGTTTTCTGGCAATTTGCCGGGGGGAAACAGTGGGCTAGGAGGGAAAAGAAATGAAATTGTTTGAACTTCAGTGTCACTCAAATACGAGAAAATACATTTGGAAGATTTATACACAGAAAATGAAAGCAGAGAGTGAAATGGGAGTCCATGGTTACATGCGACCGTTCAACGGCGTCGGATTAGGATACCTATTAATTTTCTAAAAGGCCCTCGTAAATATGTGTTATTCTCGAACTTGCACCTTTATATGGTTAATTAGCGCAAATGGTCCTAACATTTAGATACATTGCGTTTTCGGGATCTATCCATTTTAACCTTTTTATTACCTCCCCTTACAAAAAGAGAACCTCCCATCAATTTTGCCGTTAAATGGGCACACTCTCTCATCCTCTCAACGTTAGGAGGGTATTTTCATCTACCCACCAATACGTGAAGGTTCTCCATGAAGAGAAATTATACATGGATGAACGGCCTGATTGGTTGAGTTATCATATGCAAAAACTCCTAATTTTTTTCCCTAATAGACTATAACCCTAACTTGTATCATGCAAGCCGTGGATGCACTCTAGACCATGATAAATTATGGGTCACTTTGATCTTATAACTTTGTTTATGAAATTTGTACAATTATATTTTTAGAATTAAAAATCTTTTAAAACCTAAGTAGAACCCGATCGAATTAGTCATTTCAGTCCAATAATTACTTTCATCCAGAATTTCAAAATTCACTTATTTACTAATTGTAGATGCTTGAATCTACAATTGATTCGAAAGGTGGAAACCGATGATCTTTATGATCGAAATGATGAAATAGAGGTAGTGTCGAAATGGTTGGAAGATATGATTATGAGTGGTGGAAGATAAAAGTGATAGTAATAGCGATAAAATATCTTAGATGGATGAAGAAGTGCTACTTTTGATAGAGTTAGCATAACAATTTGAAGAAGTGCTACTTTTGTCACACGTGGTAAGACTAGGTCTTACTCTTAGCTCACGACTCCTATAGAAAATATGGAAAGAGTTGAACTGAATTGTGTATTGAGAAGCTTATTCTTTAGACTCCACATTGTATTGTAAGATAGGTAAGAAGCAAAGCAAGACCGATAAGTCATAGGTGGGTCAAGGATGAGCATGATTTGCATACATAATTTTGGATGGGGGGAACACCCAATATACATAGATTGGGTTGAGAGCCCAATGATTGATTTGGACCACCACATTCTCAAGTTCATTTACCTCTAAATGTTAGCCCAAATAGGACCGGTCCTTAATGTGAGACCCAAGCCATCAAAGAAACCGAAGAGCTAGAACTTTAACATCGTGTATGACCTACATGCTAAAGAACAATTTTGGACATACAATTTCTATGAAGCATAAGTCTCCAAAATGATAACGGAGACGTGCAAAGGTTTCCTAAGTCCCCGTTTGAGCCACATTAAAATTTTCATTCTCATTTTTCTACTCATTTTCAACCACACATCAATAACTTTTCTTTATTTCTCAAACACACATTCTCCAATAAAATAATATTTTTCATCATATCAATAATTTTTCTTTATTTCTCAAGCACACATTCTCCATCAATCTATTATTCTAAAATACATTCTTCCAAAATAATGTGACTCAAACACTCCCTAAGTCTTGCTAGTGGCTAGCCGGATGTGCCTTAGTTGACCCTTCTTCGATAACCTAATTGAATTTTCAGTGTTACTTCTGTCAATTTCTCTTTTTTAACGCAGGGCCTTTCCGCGCGTACGAGGATGCCCACAGCTGCAAAAGCTGAAGCGTGAAAAAAAAAACATTTATATCCAGCAATGGTTTTCTGCATGCCTAAGCAATCTCTCAACCACGCGCTCAGAACGTGTCAATATATGATTTGCTTGACCACGTAACATCTAAATTCCGAGCCCAAAAATTTCGATTGCCTGCGTCTCCCTCCCGTTTCTTCAACAATCAGTGTTTTCACTTCTATTTTCCGGTAATCATTCTACCTCTCTGGTTAGTTATGTAAATCCTAGATCAATTTTTAAACACGTTGTAACTACACACTCTGTTTCTGATATTGTGTACGCTTTACAGTCTAAGATTTTTCTCTGTGCTTTCAAATACGTAGATTAATGTTGGATCACTAAACATCCAAACTTCTGCTTCCGTGATTGCACGGAATACGTATTTGTTTTTTCAAATCTGTTGAACATTTTTAGGAATAGTGTAGACAGTGCTCATAGCTTATAATTTCAGTTCTCCGTGGTTTATAAGAGTTCGTTAATTAAGCCTCCTTTTGTTTTCCATTTAACATGTAGGAAACTAACTCCCATATTATCTGTATGCGATTGTATGAAGTGAGAAATGCTTCCTTTTTTGTAGACGGACAGGAAGGAAGAGAACAACCATAATTTAGATATGGTACGATAATTTGCCTCGTATATAATCATTGGTAATTTTGATTTTTTTTTTGGATAACAAATAAATGTTCTTACTAATATAACTCTGTTGGATAATCAGTCAGCCCTCTTCAATTTCCATTCTTTCCTCACCGTGGTAATGTTAGGCATTTGTACCTGCACTTATTTGAAGATGCATTTTCCAGTACTCTTTGAACAGAGAACTGGGTAAGTCTGTTGTTATATTATTCCATAACATGCAAATGCAAACTCAAGTTTTTGTACTTACATTTGTATGTAACGTAAAATTTTGCTCATTAACACAGTTGATTTTCTCCATGGATGTACCTTCATTATGTATCTTCAAAAGATTAAATTTTGTGGTTGTGAGTGCAATTCCCTTTTTTTTTTTTTGCATCTATGCAAATGTTATAAGAAATAGTTGCATTTCTACAAAAGCAATCTGTGACTAGTGCATTGAGTTTGAGTAAGAAATTATTTAGTAATATTTGGAAGACACGGGCTAGGAATTATTGTCACTTGAATGGAATGAGAAGGTCTTTTATTGATAAATCTTTGTTCTCTTGTTTGAGGGTAAGAAACTGAGACAATTAAGACAAGCAAGAGCTGGGGTTTTTTATATAAAAAAATTGCATCTATTTTTGTTTCTGAAATATTGGTCATTAAATTTATCTGCAGTCTCGATGTATTTATGTATTACTTCTGGTGATTTTGGTTGCTTTCTTTTATTCCTCTACTGGCAAGAGAGAGTTTTTTTCACTATTTTGGTTTCTATTTGCTCCTCTATCATTTTTTGAATCATTTAACCTTTTTGTCCATTCATACAACAAAAGTTAAAAACACTCTTTCATCTGCATTCTGATTGAATGCTAATATGACTGGCAGGTTTAAAGGTGTCTTCTGGAAGGCTGCTAGAATAGGTATGATCTATTTAAATATTTCTTTTATGGTGATGGTCTTGCAGTATTTGTGCAGGTTCGCATATCTTGATTTATTTTTTTATATGACTGTTTATATTGGTGGTTTTGAAGTTTAAGACTAGTTTGGCTTATATTTATAAATTGTTTATTAACACTCCAAGTCACTTTTATCCACATTTTTTGAGGGATCCACAAGTTTTAGCCACTTATCAACACTTAAACTATCTATTTATAATAAAAACTGTTTATAAACATTTCCCAAACATGCTTTAAAATGTTCAATATCCGCAAATAAGTAGCTGGAACCTGAGGCGGACACAGGGGTGGGCCTGGGGGGTCACGTGACCCCCCAACTTTGGGGCCAATCTTCTTCTATGTTTTTGTCTCAATTTTCGAAGTCATTATGAGATGTCAAACGAAGTCGAAATATTACATTATTAATACCATTTTGAAATGCTCACGGCCTAGTTTTTTACGTTGTTAATGGCGCTCGAAACTGCCAACCGTAGCAAATGTTACGACTTGTCACAAGTAGGTAGTTCCAAACTAGTATTTAGAGAGTTTCGATAACATGCTAACTTTAAAAATTCTCCAACGATCATACGCTAGCCGAATCCACAAATCGTATATGTCATCTCAAACCTGATTTCGAGAACCACATCATAGGCATATCGAATGGTTCAAACATATATCGAAAGTAGTTAAAGATGAGTCAAACGTGCATCTTAAAAAGAGGGGTCTAACTCGTCGTTTCTTTAAAAAAATTGAATTATTATTATTTCTGCGATACAAATTTCTCAATATAATTTACATCATTTTATTATGAAATTTTACATGGGATATGATATCAAACTTTTCAAAATTTTACATCCAAAAAAGTCATACTCCATGTAAATTTTCGAATGTAAAATTACGTGGGGTATGATTTTTTTTATGGATATGATATCAAACTTTTCAAAATTTTACATCCAAAAAAGTCATACTCCATGTAAATTTTCGAATGTAAAATTACGTGGGGTATGATTTTTTTTATGTAAATTTTCAAATGTAAAATTTCTCAACTTTTTTGCAAGTTTGATTGTGCTCTCCTAAGTTCCTCCACTAGCTGGAACTAGTCTAATAGAAGGGAATGGACAGGGTTTTAAAGAAGGAAAAGTTGGTTGATATCTATTGCATCTAAAGCACAAATTGTAGTTTTTCTATTTTTAAGTTTTCAGAAATCAAGATTATGGGTCCAAGAAAAATTCCTTGGTTCTGGAAAAAATGTTTGATCAACTTGCTGATATGATATCATCTCTATGAGACCTTATTTTTCTTACAGAGTTTGTAGTTCTGGAAGAATGTCTGCTTCTATATGACGGCATCCATGTTACATTTGCTCTATATGAATAGTATGAGGTTGACAGTCATCTTTTCTGCTTTTCCTCTTAAAATACGATCTTTTCCTCTCTACTCTCAAAGTATAATAGATGATATTCTTAACGAGTTGTTCATATTCTCTGGTTGCTCTTTGTTTTTTTGTTTTTTTTTTTCCTTTTTTTCCTGGCTCTCCAATCAAGGAATCTAGTGAACTAATTGCAATCTTCTGATGCTTTGATTGAAATCTTTTCCTAGATCTGCATTCTTGTTTTAGAACTGCATTCAAAACATTTCCTGTAAAACGTAAAATGTCCGAGGTGTGACTGAAGTTTAATATTTATTATTGAGGAGCGATTGCTGCTGATTGAGAGACTGGTGGCACTTGGGTTTTTCTTTCAATCTTTTCTATGAAATAATATATGCAAGTTATAGTTTTTTTATTTTATTTTTCGCGGTTTATGAGGAAAAATAAATGAAACAGTTGGCACAGGCAGTTAATGCAATACTTGCTGGTGAGCCGTGAAAGGATATCTGATGCTTCTCCAATAAATGTGATGCCGGTTCAATTTATGCTTTGAAAGTCTGACACGGTTGCTATGTTTCCTGGAACAGGGGAGAGATTGAGCCCTGGGGTGGCTTTGGGATGCTTCACGATGGGTATCTCTATAATCTTCTTCTAAGAGGATAGCTATGCATATGTACTCAGTAGTAAATCCAACAACACATTAACCTTATAGTTGTAGAGTAATGCCTTGTGTAGTTGAAAAGCTATACTGGGGAACTCTTTGGTGCCACGAATGTCATCTCTTTTTATGACTTCTTTGTTATTAAGAGTGTGTTTGGTAGAGATTAAAATCGGATTAAAATTGAAAAACTAACTGTTGTTGTTGACTTTTATTAGACGAGTGAGATCCAATAACGCCGTATTAAGAGTGTGTTTGGTAGAGATTAAAATCGGATTAAAATTGAAAAACTAACTGTTATTGTTGACTTTTATTAGACGAGTGGGACCCAATAACGGTTATATTTTCAATTTTAATTGGATTTTTAGTGTTGACTTAAAAGTGAGTTTTGAATATAAATCCTTTTTGTGCGATTATGTCATTGCATTTCTGGTGTCTCTTTTAAGTGTTGTTTTCTCATCTCAATTTAGGCTTGTTGCTTCTTTAATTCTACATCATTCCTCTGAAAAAGAGGGGTTTGCCTGGTCTGTCCACTTGCCAGGGCAGAAAATTTTTTATAGTTACCACACTTCATTATAGGGTCTTGTGTGCCTTTTCTTTCTATTTCTTCTCTACAAAGTTGCTGAATCAACTTATATATTGGAGCTTTAATAATATACGCACCATCTTAGAAGGTAGACCTCTTTATAACCAAAGATATATCGTAGATATATTGTTGACTGTACTTACTTTTCTCCAAAATGATTGTGAATTTATTGTGCCTAAATTCTCTAAAAGCACACTCTGGACTCAAACGGGCCTATTGCTTTATTTTCCTAGTTTTGGTGACAAGAATATGAAGGTACATGATTTTGTGAAATTCTTTAGAAACTTGGAGGTTACTTTCTTCCGACATGAGCTAATGCGCAACCCCGTCATCAATTTTGATGGTAGGCTGTGTTGATATTTAAAATTCATTTGACGGACTACATGGGTAGATATGATATGAGTAATCGTATTTTCTATATGGCCGTGTTAAAGTTACCATTCACCACATGAGCCTAACTTATTCTTTATTCACCACAATGACTCCTCAAAATGTAAAAGACGAAGATACCCTTAAAATGGTCCAGATGCCCGGACCACCGTCGGACCCAGGCGCGTGAACCATTGTCTAGACGTTTGTGCCCGAATGCCTAGGTCGTCTCGGCCAAATGCATGGTCAACTGGTTTTCCGAATAATCATGAGCATGGTGGAATTTACCATTTCCAACATGTTTCGTCCCCCAAAATCATCCTTAACTTTGATTCTAACAATATATCTATCTCAAACCGTACATTAAAATCATAAATTCATATATTTTATCAAGATTGAAGGTCAAAATCAAAGAATCCATTCATAAAATTTAAACAATAACTAACCTTGATTAAATGTGTAGAGGATGATGATGGTGAATAGTGTTGAAATTGATTTCTTCAATAAGATCTTTTCCCCTTTTTTCCTTCATTTGAAATGAAGGGCATTTTAGAGATTTTGTTAGTTTAATTTGGTCAAAGGTCATTATGAAAACTCGATTGAGTCAACCAATCATTTATACCATGGGAAAAAAATCATAAATCAGGTGTATAATTTACACAAATTCACAAATCAAGTTTATAGTTTGAAAATTCAAAATTCAGGTATTTATATTATTAATTAAATATAAAAATAGTCACATATGCATAAATATAGGTCACAATTTATTTATTGGTCACATTATCAAATTTTTTATAAGTCACAGATTATTTCGAGGTCACAAATTAAAATTGTATTGGTCACATTTATTTTATTGGTCACGAATCAAAAAAATTACAGGTCACGATTTATATATTTGTCATAGATTTCAAGATTTGTTGTTCGCAAATTACTTTTCAAGTTACAGGTTATCATATTTTAAAGTCACAGTTTAATCTTGGTCACACATAACCAACTAATTGGTCAAGTGGTCACACACCACCGTCATCAATACTACCGCCACCGCCTCCACTCGTCTTCGCAGCCGCGAGATCCACCACCATCCCCGTCACTGTTGCCACCCCACCGACACCACATCGTTGCCACCAACAAATCACCATTTGCAACTACAAACCACCACTGCTACTACTAGATTCATTGCCAATAAAATTTTATACAATGATTGAGAATTTAAAAAATGAACTTAAAAAATTTGATGGAATTATGTGTTTCACGTCTGATTGTTGGTCTGAACGAAATCATAATGATTATGCTTGTATTACAGCACATTTCTTTGATAATAATTGGGTATTGCATAAGAAAACTATTGCTTTTAGTTTACTTGAATATCCTCATAATGGTGTAAATTTGTGTGAAAATTTATTACAAGTTTTTAATGAATTTGGTGTGTTAGATAAACTATATAGTGTTACCTTTGATAATGCAAGTGCTAATAATGCATGCATCGAACTTTAAATTAGAACGGTTACACCCCTATATGATTCTAAATTATTTCACATGCGTTGTGTTTGTCATATATATAATTTAGTTGTGCAAGATGGTTTAAAATTAATAATACCATAAATAAGTATAATTAGAGAATCTATTAATTATATTTCTTGTTCAGATTCTAGATAACAAGAATTTGAAAAATTTTGTAAAAATCTAGGATTGAGAAGAAGAAAATTTGTTGATGATGTTCCTAATAGATGGAATTCAACTTTTTTTTAATGTTAAAATCGTGTGTTGGTTATACTAATGCTATTAATGCATTTGTTAATTCAAAACAAAATCAATTTTATATAACTTATTTGGACTGGGAAAAAGCATTTAAAGTTATGAAATTTTTGAAACATTTCTATAATGCAACAAAAGTTAGTTATGTAGTTTATTATCCAACTAGTAATCTTGTACTTTTACAATTAGTAAAAATTGCTGGACAGTTTTCATCATTTAGAGACGATCCATTTCTCTTTCAAATTATTCACTCAATGGAAGAAGAGTTTAAAAAATATTATGAAAACATGCTACTAATTTTTCCAATGACGGTTGTAATGGATCATCGCATTACGTTGTTTGGAGTTCATTGTGCTTTAGAATTACTTTCTGAAACATTAGTTTTTAACATAAATATTACAAATCGACAATTGGATATTTTTATTAATGAAATGTATAACAACGATTTTATTAAATATGGTAACAATGAAAATATTTCTTCTTATACAAACTCTAGTACAACTTCTAAAGGCAAAACTTCTTTTTTCTCCATAATAGCTAAGAAACGTAATGTTCTTGGTTCTTCATCGACAACTTCAACTGCAAATCCAAATACCACACCTGCTGAATTAGAAAGATACTATCAACGTGATCATTATAGTTTAATACCTGAAAATGAAGTAAATAATTTAGATATTTTACGATTGTGGAAATTAAATGAGCGGACATACCCTGTATTATATAAAATGGCACGAGATATTCTAACAGTTTCAGTCTCAACAGTGGCATCCGAGTCTGCTTTTAGTGCAAGTAACATGGTAGTGGACGAAAGAAGATCTAAACTTAAAAAAGATATTTTGGAAGCTCTCATATGCGTGAAAGATTGGATATTCGCGGATCGAAAGATGTAAGATAAAATTATTGATGATGTTCCTAAAGACTTCAAAAATCTTGCAGTTCTTGAAAATTGATTGGAAAACAAATATTAAAATATATAATTTTTTAACAACTAAATTATAGTTAGGAGTTAAGTAGGTGCCAACCTAGTTGGGATGTATTTATAGTATAAATATTTGATAATAGTAATTAGAAATACATTTAGTTGTTATTTATTTAAGTTAAATTTAACTTTGCAAAGTTATAAATAATTCATGTAACATTAAATTTGAATTCTATGTAAACATTTCTTGGTATAAATATGAATTTATCATTTTGTTCAATTCTTAGTTTACATTTAACAAAAAAAATATTTTTTATTATAAATATGAAAAATTTTATATTTTTATAATTTTATTTATACAATAATGCAGGCCAAATCAGAACAAACTGCGACCCGTGACCAGCATGGGCTATACCCGGATGGGTCAGCGGGCGGGCTTGGGTTACAGTCCAAAATTTGTGGGCCGATCCGGAACCCGTAGCGGGCAGGTTTTTTTCCACGCGGGCTGTTACCGATCTCATATGTTAGCGGGCCAACCCGGCCCGGACCACCCGAATTGACACCTCGAATCTCCCCCGCCCCGTCGGATAATTTCCTTCCCCATTACCCTTTAAAGCAAAGAGAGGCAGGAGGCGCCCTTGCCCCGTTTACTACCCATTTAATTTTTAATTTTTTTTTTATAATTCATATTATTGTCCAGTTAATTAAAGTGAGACAATTATATATTTATCAATTTATTTTTAAAAGTTAAATTATTCAAATATATTTGATAAACTAAGACTTTTATTGTTTGTTATATTTCTTAGATAATTATTGATGTTAACAGAAGAAGAATGAGAGAACTGATGTTTATTTGATATGAAGAATCAATCATCGAGATACAATATAATGCCAGCAATATAAATAAACAGGCTAACCAGAAATCAGTTACAAGTTCAACTAACTAACTGTGACAGCTATACGTTAAAGAGATTTTTGTTTGCATCATATATGTTGAATCTGCACATGATATATGGCTTGACCTTGAGGAACGTTTTCAGCAGAAAAACAAACCTAGAATCTTCCAACTAAAATGTGAATTGATGAGGCTAACTCAAGATCAGAATTCAATTAGCATATATTTTACAAAACTGAAAACCATCTGGAAAGAATTAAGCAATTATAAGCCAGTGTGTACCTGTGGCCAATGCACTTGTGGTGGAGTGAAAGAGCTCAGTTCTCATTACCAAATGGAATATACGATGTCCTTTCTTATGGGATTAAATGACTCTTATTCACAAATTCGTGGGCAATTACTTTTCATGAAGCCATTACCATCTATAAATAAAGTATTTGCCTTAATCTCTCAAGAAGAGCATCAAATGAAGATCTCTAGTGAAGTTAGTATCAGTTTAGATCCAGTTGGAGGCATGGTATTTGCTGTTAAAACAGACACTCGTAGTTGGGATGCTTTGAAATACTGTTTGAACTGTGATGTATCGAAATTGAATAAAGCCAAACCTTGTTATATTTGCCCTCTTGCGAAACAAAGACGTTTGTCTTTTGATTCTCATAATTATATGTCTTAGTTTCCTTTTGACTTGGTGTACTGTGATGTGTGGGGTCCTTACCATGTTTCATCTCATAATGGCCACAATTATTTTGTCATATTGGTGGATGATTGCTCTCGATTTACATGGATTTATATGTTGAAGATAAAGTCCGAGGTTAGCATTGTGATTCCTAAATTCTTTAACATGGTTTCTACTCAGTTCAACAAAAATATAAAAGTCTTCAGGTCTGATAATGCCCAGAGTTGATTTTTACTGAATTCTTCAATGATAGAGGTGTGATGCATCAGTTTTCATGCGTTGAGACACCACAACAAAATTCAGTTGTAGAGAGGAAACATCAGCATCTCCTCAATGTTGCTAGAGCACTTTTCTTCCAATCGAGAGTTCCAATTCAGTTCTGGAGTGAATGCATCCCGACTGTAGCCGCTCTGATACCATATTGATGTTAACAGAAGAAGAGGGAGAGAACTGATGTTTATTTGATATGAAGAATCAATCATCGAGATACAATACAATGCCAACAATATAAATACACAGGCTAACCAGAAATCAGTTACAAACTCAACTAACTAACTGTGACAACTATACACTAACCAACAGAGTTAATACGGAATTAACAAAAATTAACGGAATTATGATCTAACAATAATCTTAGTCGCCATCTTCTATTAGAACTAATGAAATTTCTTGGAGTATTCCATTTAAAGTATTGAATTCTTAAAATAATAATAATAATGATAATAATTAAAAATTAAACGGGGAGGAGTGGGCGGGACTCTTGTTACTTGTACCCACCTTGGGCAAAGTTCCATGCCCCATCCCCGACCCGAATACCCGATTAAGTAGGTAATCTCCGCCTCGTTAAGGCAGGGCTCGTCGGTATCGGATTTGATGAATTTTTTTCATCCCTAATTAAAATAAGGTGTCTGCAGCTGTTACATTGTGCAAGTGGAAATTAAAGTAATTTTCGTTAATTCTCATTACCTTCGAGTTATTTTCAATTATCAATTAACATGACCGTTCTAGTCAACTTCTATATATTGCCTTAAAGTAAATTTAATTAAAAGTTGAGAAGTAAAACTTGAAAATAATCAATTAACATGACCGTTCTAGTCAACTTCTATATATTGCCTTAAAGTAAATTTATTTAAAAGTTGAGAAGTAAAACTTATGTGAAAATAAGAAAGTGACACTAAATGTGGTGACAAAAGGAGGATTACTTATGTTTTAGCCTTTAGGCACTAATTTAAAACTCTAGTGAATCACTTTTCATACAGAAAATTCCAAAGTCATTTTTCTTTCTTCGCTTTTGTTTGGAGATTCGTCATAGAGATAAAATTAAATTTTTACCTTAGTAAAGCCTTCAGTGGTATTAGTCTCGGTCCCATAAAATTTGGTGACTTTCTTCTTTCCATCGTTCACTTCCTCAGCTCCACCACAGCCTTGAGCACCATCGGTTTCGATGGAGGCACCACCGCCTTCTTGGTCGGTCCCGCAGCACGATGCCATATGAGAATAACGACACACCCAATGAGCACTACCACGGAGGTTGTTAGCACCATCATCGAATTTGCATTCTCCATCAATATCACCACAACCGACGCCTCTCTCTCCGACTCTATGACCTCTTCTTTATCACACTCACGATCTTATGTTCCTCGACCATAGTTATCGATTGAATTTGTAGGCATTTTTCTTTCACCTCTTTTCTACTATCGAGAGAGATTTAGGGTTAGTATGAAAACTTTCGATACACACTGCCAATGAGATATTTTGTATTCATACGAAAAGATCATTACACCTTCAACGTAACAATTACTTTGCCAGAGTTTTGATGGTAAAATGGGAAATACATAAATCTTTCCTGAATGAACAATGCAGTAGGATTTCCTCTCTTAAGATAGTAGGGATATATCACTATTGGTAGATTGTCGGTTAAAATTGGGTCTTTCTTTACATTTTCCCAACCTTCAAGTACAACTTTATCCTAGTTCAATGCAAAAAAGAGCATGAGGCTCAATTATTACCCCCCACACGCACCGTAATTCCCTTTTCTCAGAAAAGAATGAATAAAATAGGGAAATGTTAAGTGTACATAATAAATATACACAATGGATGACATAATGTGATGCGACAACCATCATGTCGTTGATGTGAAAGTGTCAGATTAAAAGTGTTGATCAATGTCACTTGCAATTATGTAGATCATTATGTACTTGTAGCATCACTCAATAACATATATCTAACTTATCTGGGGCCTAAAACTGCACTTCAATATTGTAATCTTTTCTTCACTTGCCACCAGAAGATTCAACCTAGAAAACACAAGTTATGTGTGTGTTTGGTAGGGATTTTTTGGAGGAAAAATTGATTTTGAATAGTNGGGGAAGAATTGATTTTGAATAGTGATATGATGGGAAATGTGTGGTTGAAAAAGAAGATAAGATTATTGATGTGATAGAAAATATTATTTTATTGAAGAATGTGTGGTTGAAAATGAGAATTGATTTATTGTTGAAAATGAGAATTGGTACCAAACATAGCCTATATGGTTTAATGTTTTGAGTAAGCACATAATCTTGTTAAAAGTTTTACACAATACTTATCTAATATACCCAATACAAAATATTAGATGCATGTCTACAAGCAATCTCGTTACATTTGGAAAGATCAAACGAAGACTGAAGGTAGGATTATATCATTTTCACAAATTTTAGCAGTTCCAAATATAAATTGTGAAGAAGTCGAAATTATTCCCAAAATGAAAGGTTTTGAGTAAATGTCAAGAAAAAAAAATCAAGGACGAAAGTTGGATTGGACCAAACATTGGGAACCGGTAACGCAATTTGTCCAATAGAATAATTAGTTGATTAGCAAACTGGGCCTTGTTGGTGGTTTTTACCCCTTTACTTTAGGGAGGAAAAAGCAGGTGAAAAACTGATTAGCAACCATTTGTAAACTTACAAATGTAACTTCCAAATATAGCAAAGAGAATAATTTCCCTCAACTTTTTCTTCATCGCATTTTTCATGGAATGAGTAAAAGTTTTAGCCTATTTTCTCTCCACTTTAAGCGGAAAACATCCAAATTTCACAGCATTTAATAATCCTTCACAGCTTCATAATAATGGGATCTGCCAATAATAGAATTCAACTTTTCCTCCACTGCAGAAAAGTAAAATTGTATTGTTGGCTGATATAAACCAAAAAACTAAAAGAAACAAAATTTCTTGAGAAATTCTTGAGATTTTCATCTTGAAAAGGATAGAGAAGGAAAACAATGGCAGCATTTACAGGAACTTTGGATAAATGCAAGGCCTGTGATAAGACTGTTTATTTTGTTGACTTGTTGTCTGCAGATGGAGCAACTTATCACAAACCCTGCTTCAAATGCAGCCACTGCAAAGGGACCCTTGTGGTATATATACCTTTTTCAGATGTTGTTTCGTGTTCGTGTGTTGTGTGTGCCAGCGTGCACGCGTATTTTAGCATTTGTGTGCTTGATTTTTCTGTTTCTTTCTCCTGTATTTTTCATTGGTTATGCATTTGAGACATACTTGAACTAGAAACTGTCTCACATCATGCAAAACTAGGCCTCTGCATGAATATTTTCACCTCAAACAGAGTAATTGTGCAAGGAAATTGGACCTGTATCTTCAACTATGATGTATTTATACAGCTTTTTTCTGCATTTGGCAGATGAGCAATTATTCATCCATGGATGGAGTCCTCTACTGCAAGCCTCATTTCGAACAACTTTTCAAGGAATCCGGGAATTTTAGCAAGAATTTCCAAACCTGTAAGCAGCCCTCTTTCCCAAATTGGTTGTTTTCGCTAATAATTAGTCGTTATGCATTCATCTGATATGATATTTTTGGCTTCTGGTGAACGTTAAAGCAGCAAAGCAAGAGAAGGAGAATTCACTGGTATGCACCATTCTTTCTTTAGAAATTATGAATTGACATTATCTGATCAATGATTTTGCAGACAAGGGCACCAAGCAAGGTTTCTGCCATGTTCTCTGGAACTCAAGATAAATGTTCTGCCTGTAACAAAACTGTTTACCCATTGGAGAAGGTTTGTATTCAGAAAAATAAACTCTATTCTTAAATAGCCTAATACTAAATTTGTTTCCTGAAATTCTCGTCGCCTCCGGTAACAGATGACAATGGAGGAAGAATCATACCACAAATCCTGCTTCAAGTGTGCACACGGTGGTTGCCCCCTTACACACTCATCATACGCTGCTTTTGATGGAATTCTATACTGCAGGCACCATTTTCAGCAGCTTTTCATGGAGAAGGGAAATTACCAGCATATCAAGGCTGCTCATAAAAGGAGTGCTACATCTGAGGATTTGGACGTCGTGGTCCAGGTCATGGCCGAGGCCAAGAAGCCGGAGGAAGAGGCAGCCGGACATGAACCTGAACATGAACTTGAACCTGAACCAGATCATGACAAGACATAAGAACAATCTTAACTATTATACAGTCGGTCTGAATTCGGGTCTTGCTGTGTTTCTGAGTTTTTTCTTTTCTTCTCTTGTTTTTGGAGAAGTTTTTAATTCATGATGTAATTTCCATGTTCACATTTTGTTTGGAGTCTGTAAGCATGTTCAAGAGGTTGTGCATTTTACTATTTAATTCACAAGAATACTTTGTACAAGAATTTGTTGTTACTTCGATACATTTTTATTCAATTTAAAACCTCATTCTCTTAGTCCCACGGGGTTCTCCATCTTGATCTTTGTGCTCTATGCCAAGACGCACATTAGGCATGCAAGAAAGAAGTTTTACCTCGATGCAAATGGTTAAAATATTGTTTATTGTAGCAAATAAATAGAATTAGGTGCCTTCAATTTCATAAAATGAGTCGATCGTTCAATTTTAATCAAATTTCCACAAATGAGATGAAAAGTGGATCCATGTAAATGATCTCTATGAATAAGTAACTAAAAAAGACAAGAATCAAACGTACATGTCACCGAGTTAAACGATATCTATATATGCAAAGTTGTGGGCCACTTTATCAGGTTTGATACATTTGATGAAGTATAATCATGCAGCACATTTGGTACACAATAATGAGTTTACAATATAATAAATAGAATTTTAACTTTTTTCCTTAGGCTGTTGGATCCAACAAGCCAAACACACCACATATGTTCACAGATGGTAGGTTGGCCCGAATTTGGACTTGGACTTACCAAATTGAAGTGTCGGCCCAGATAAAGCCCACTAGATTCCGACCTCGGGGTTCAATTGATAGATGAACCATAGTATTGGGTATCAAAGTAATAATATGTGATTGTTGAGGGGCCTTTATATTAATATTATTCTTATTTTTGGCTTTCTTGGGTCGGTGACAAAATCGTGGGGCCAAAATTAAATTACACTAAAAAGTAAAAAAAAATTATAAGAAACAGTTCACGGGCTCCACGCATTTCATTTCTATATTATACATGCCAAATTGCCAATGGCCTTTTTATTTTTTGCATTTATTTTATTTATTACAAAACGGAGGGAGAACTGTGAAGGGACGGAAATAAACGTGCCATTTGTACGGACAAGCCAAAGCTCGAATCTCCATTCACTCCGTTACCAGTTCCGTCACTTTCTCTCTCTTAATTTTTGTACCTTAGAATTTCCGCCTCCAATTTTTCCGAGCTCTACTCAATTTCATGGTTTAATCGGTATGCTGTACTATCTGTTTTTTTTATTTTCAATCATTTCGGCATATAATCGTATATATTGTGTGTATATTCTATGTTCATGTGTGCATTTTAATAAGTGATGGCGATGATTTTCTTTACTTAGGAGTTAAAAGTAGGAAAGTTTGATTAATTGCAAATGTTTGATCTGAAGTCAATGGAGTTTGCTAAGTGGTCGGAGCTGTAAATCGGTCGTTGACCACGTTGATTGTGTCTATATAGGTATATGTCTGTGTAAGTAGGTAGTTTATTATAGATACACATGCACTGCTATGGTTAAAATTATAGAAAGATGGATATCTTTCTACACTATTGTATGAGTGTGTATATGTATATTTTGACTGTGAAGTATGGACACATATACATATTTGTGAATGGGGAAAAATATGGTGGATTTTATCCAATGGCAGCACATTAACATCTATAAATACCACTGATGTACTTGGTTAATTGATGAATGACAGTCTAAATGGGGTTTTTTTTTTAGGTTGATCTGAAGTTAGTGAGCTTGGGAATATTAAATATGTTTCGGAATTTGTTTGATGGATATTGTGCATTCTGAATCATAGAAGGCGGGAAGTAATGGACTTTGCATATAGTATATCCCAGCCCTATGTAATTCACAGTGGCAAAGGGGCAAGTTGCAGGGAACTGAAACAATTGAATTTGACTACGGGCTTGAAATGTAACGGTTTTCAATGGAAAGTTATTGGTGATCCAAGGCCAGTGCCAAAAGCACGTTCCTCAAAGAAGTTGAAAAAATATAATGCATATTGTGGTAGTACTACCAGTCCGGGAATACTTATCAATCAGTTGTGGTGTAATGGCTATGATGATTCTTTAATGTATAACCATGGCAATACTTTTAAATTGTCAAAGCATGCAGGTCTGTTGCAGTGTCAGGGAAATGACTCATTATCTTATATAAATGGTAATGGTAGAGATGTAGAAATATTTGAAAGTGGTAATAATGAGGTTAGCCTCGAATCCAGTGGTTCAAAAGAAGCATTCGAGGAAGATAAAATAGAAGTTGAGGCTCCTAGTTTGGATGAATCGAGGGAATTTTTGCAGAAGGCATTGAAGCATTTGGAAGTTGCACAGCTTAACAGCAAAATTTTCGAGGAAAAAGCCCAGAAGATTTCAGAAGATGCCATAGCATTGAAGGATGATGCAACAAATGCTTGGAATGTTGCTAATACTGCCCTTAGCAATGTTCAAGAGATTGTAAAAGAAGAGGCTATAGCTAAAGAAGGTGTTCAGAAAGCAACAATGTCCCTTTCTTTGGCTGAGTCAAGACTCCAAGTTGCAGTTGATTCATTGGAAATTGCAAAAGAAAAGAATGGTTCTCCAAGAGCTTCTAAAGAAAGCACTTTAGAACATGAAAATGGAGGGGAAGAATCAAGTTTATTGAGCGAAGAGAAGAAAGCACTCTTAGCAGCTCAGGAGGACATAAGTGAATGTCGAAATCACTTAGAAATTTTTGAAACTGAACTAAGAAGGGTGCAATACAGGAAAGAAGAATTGCAAAAGGAAGTGGACAGGTTGAATGGGGTTGCACGGCAGGCAGAAATGAATGCTTTGAAGGCAGAAGAAGATGTAGCAAACATAATGCTTTTAGCAGAGCAAGCTGTTGCTTATGAACTTGAGGCTGCACAACGCGTTAATGATGCTGAGCTGGCATTGCAAAGAGCAGAGAAAAATCTTGCCATTTCCAATGTTGATGTGGCAGAAACTACAATTGGGGCTACTGCTGTGGAGGAGGTAAATGAAGCAAATTCAGCAGATCGCTTTGTTGACAAAGATTGGGATATGCCAGGTGAGGTTGCTCAGCTTCTTGAACTTTTACCAAACAGTCAGTTCGAGGAGTCGAGCCTGTCAGATGAGAGTGACCAAGAGAATGGAAAATTAACTTTAGACCCATCGCAAAAAATTGAAGCAGATGGAGAAAAGTTCAAAAGTGCTCAAAGTAAAAAGCAGGAAATTCAAAAGGAACCCACCCGGGAGAGTTCACCTTTCAGTGCTCCAAAAGCATTACTGAAGAAATCATCGCGATTCTTTTCTGCATCATTCTTCTCTTCTAATGCAGATGAGGATGAGTTCTCGCCATCTTCAGTTTTCCATGGTCTTGTGGAGTCTGCTAGGCAGCAATTACCAAAATTGTTGTTTGGGTCACTACTTATTGGAGCAGGGTATGCTTACTATTTTATTGGATTTTTTCAAAGACTATTGTCAAAAGTACATTCTTGGATGTCAAAAAGTGTGCTATTAATTTTTAGTCTGATTGGAAAATTGCTGATCTTTGATATGTTGCTGAAATTCATCACAGAATTGCTTTTTATATCAACCGGCGTGAAAGTTTTGCTCAGCAATTTCAGCAGCTGGACATCATCACCACGAGTATTGATGAAGTATCAACTAGTGCCAAGCCTCTGGTGCGACAGATAAGAGAATTTCCCCAGAAAGTCAGAAAACTAACCGAGATGATTCCTCATCAAGAGGCATGAATTCAAGTCAATTTTTAGTTGTCTAATTTGAATGAAAGCGTGTTATTCTTATGCATATAATATGACTTGTACGTGTGCCCATGTGTTCTTCCTAACAGAGCTATTTATGCTTTTCAGATTAATGAGGAGGAAGCTTCCCTCTTTGACGTGCTGTGGTTATTGCTTGCAAGTGTTATATTTGTGCCTATTTTTCAGAAAATTCCTGGAGGTAAATTTATTCTCCCCCCAGAACTTTACAAGTTTTTAATTCATTATATTACAATGCAACACTTCGTCAACATAGTAGTTTTTTAAGGCTTCGTTTGCTTATGTTCTTATAGTATTCTCATTGAAGCAAATAAAATTTCTTGCACGCTACTGATGTACCAATCTTCTTATTACATTTGTTCTCTTATTACATTCAGCCACAATTCCATGCATGCTATTGCACCTTCCTATATTTGTGTTCCTTATTTGCTATTGCCTTACCCATCTTCTTTCCACTGCAATATGTAGGCAGTCCTGTTCTTGGATATTTGGCTGCTGGAATCTTAATTGGACCATACGGTGTTTCTATTATCCGTCATGTACACGGGACTAAGGCAATAGCTGAATTTGGAGTGGTTTTCTTGCTATTCAATATTGGGCTTGAGGTTGAATAATAGAATTTTCAAATTTTAATTTTAAAAGCATTCATTACAACATTTATACCATTACAGCCAAGAGAGTCATCCTGTAACTGTATTTTTGGCAGCTCTCAGTTGAAAGACTGAGTTCAATGAAGAAATATGTTTTTGGATTGGGTTCTGCTCAGGTAACTTGAAATTTCTTAATCTCGTGTATTTCAATGATTTGCATAGAGCAACCTTTTGATACGGTCAGAAAGTATGGTTTATATGTTCAAAAATTTTGACATGAATTCAGGTCCTGGCAACAGCTGCGGTGATTGGCTTGGTTGCTCATTTTGTTGCTGGACAGCCTGGTCCTGCTGCAATTGTCATTGGGAATGGCCTTGCACTATCGTCCACTGCAGTTGTACTGCAGGTAAAACATCATTTATGGGTTGGCTGGCATTGTTAAAAATTACCTCGAGAGCTATTATTCTGTCCTTTCTTTGTTTCATTTGTTTCATTCTTTTTTTATTTACAATGTGCGGTTAGTTTTATGAGCTACTTGTGAAGACTATGATTTAGTACTATTGTTGCAAAAGTCAATTATGATTATTAATGTGGAGATATCTGCAGGTTCTGCAGGAACGTGGAGAGAGCACTTCACGTCACGGGCGATCTACATTTTCAGTATTACTTTTCCAGGTATATGCATGCTTTTCTGTATAATCTAATTTCATCTCTTTCCTTCTCTCTCGTTCGACTGGTATTTGGAGGTCTCTGTCTTTCTTCCTTTGTTGACAATGTGAAAATCTAGTTTTTCTTTCCTTGTTGGACTTATTTACCAAGGGATTTGTGGAATTTATGTGGATTGCAAATTTGCCGGTTCATTCAAAGATTTATATTGACCATTTACCTTTTCCTTCCAGGACCTGGCTGTGGTAGTTTTGCTCATATTGATACCTCTTATTTCGCCAAATTCGTCCAAAGGAGGGGTAACAATTTTGTTTAATTGATATTTTTGACTCAGCTGAAGAAATACTTGGATGGAATGACACCTCATCCACACACTTCTATAGTTTCATTTTACTGCGTGAAGCTAATTATAGAGGGTTTCAAGCATGCTCGGCTGATTAACAAGTGGATATAACAGTAATTATGATTTTATGCCTGCTTGTGGTATTCAGAAACTTTGGCTGCTGCTATTGCTACTAGCATCATTTCAACATGCAACATTTCAATTGTTTTCAGGTTGGTTTCCAAGCCATTGCAGAAGCTCTTGGATTGGCTGCTGTGAAGGCAATTGTTGCCATCACTGCTATAATTGCAGGAGGTCGCTTGGTAAATATTTTGATTCTCCAAGTCATTGTTGAACATTCTGTGCGACCGAAGTTGCAAACTTGCAATTTTGCCTTCAATTAGTATCCTTCTAAACAAATTTTGACAAAATTTGTTTGTTATCTCATGCCACAAGTAGACCACATTTTATACTGTATAGCATCGTATGGAACTACGTCTTTTCTCATATAGTATGCAAGCCATTGGTGTTTTTCACATATTGGAAAAAAAATTGAATTACATCATTTGCTTCTCTCGTGCTATGCAGCTGCTTCGGCCAATATATAAGCAAATTGCAGAGAATCAAAATGCAGAAATATTTTCTGCAAATACTCTTCTCGTTATTTTAGGGACTAGTCTCCTAACTGCCAGGGTAGGCAACCTAGTGATTTAGTAGTTGTATTTTTTTTCATTTTAATAGTATCTCGTGTATTATGACAATAATAACATGGTTCTTTCATTAACTAAAATAGGCTGGCCTTTCCATGGCTTTGGGAGCATTTTTGGCTGGTTTGCTTCTAGCAGAAACCGAATTTTCATTGCAGGTTGAATCAGATATTGCACCGTATCGTGGCCTTCTATTGGGTCTCTTCTTTATGACGGTAAACCCTCGTGTTTGCATGGCTATAACTTCCACTTGATGTTTGAATATACTACACACGATTTCCTTCTGGTTCTGGAAGCTTCTTTGTGATCTTCATAAATGATTCTTCTGTGATTCCAGTTCATATTAACACTTGCTCTGTGCAGCCTGTAGCGTTTGAACCCTAATGTCTAATAAGGTCTTTTCCAATTGTATCCTTACAATTAAATGTGATTTTTACCATGTCATTGTTTGGTAACTTCTGGTTAATTTGATCTTTTTGCTTACCTGGAGTATTAGTAATGTTTCACTACAATTGTAACTAATAGCTATTATTATTTGGCGCACAGGTTGGAATGTCCATAGATCCAAAGCTCCTAGTTACAAACTTTCCTGTTGTTATGGGATCATTAGCACTTCTAATTGCTGGAAAAACTATCTTGGTTGCATTTATTGGAAAACTTTTTGGTATTTCAATTGTGTCAGCGATAAGAGTTGGTCTTCTACTTGCACCTGGTGGAGAATTTGCCTTTGTAGCTTTTGGTGATGCGGTTAATCAGGTTTCATTTCTCATGAATTAATCCCTTGTTTATAATGCACTACTTGACTTCGAATAATCATGGCAAGCCTTTTTTATTGTGATTTTCTTATTGTCGTCCAGGTATTTGTGAAATTTTCACAACTGTTGCATATATAATTCATTAAATTTCTTCCGACCTTTCATAGCTTGATAAGTTTTTTTCATTATCTTTAAAATGAATTCATTAAAACCTAAAGATCTTAATTGTTGCTGGGCGGGATGGGTTTGCGCTTGATATGATTTTGATCTTTTGATGGAAATGTACTTTGTGCCTGAAAGCTAGTTTCATGTAAATTGCAAACTTGCTGTAATCTCTCTTGTTCTACAAACAATGCATGGTTTGTGAGAGAAAAGGAAGAAAACTTGTACATTTTCCTGGCTTTTCTTGATTAAATGGATGAAAATGCTTTAGTTTTTTTCTTTTTCTTTTCTGGTATCATTTTCATTTTTTGAGTGGCAATTCTCCTTCCTTTTGGCTGTGATCAAACAAACAGGTTGCCATAGCACGTTAGGTTATAGATTTGCAATTGCTTTACTTGATATCATGTATTAGGGAGAGCCAGCTGCCAAAGAGATAAGATGTGAAAATACATCTTATTACCATCATATTCTATTTTTGAACTAATTTTATGTTGATATTGCTGTCTTTTCAGGGTATAATGTCTACACAACTGTCGTCTTTGCTGTTTCTTGTGGTTGGAATATCAATGGCTCTCACACCATATTTAGCTGCTGGAGGCCAATTAATAGCCTCTCGCTTTGAGCTGCATGATGTCAGAAGCCTATTGCCTGTGGAAAGTGAGGTGAATGGCCTAACTTTAGTTGCTTCATTGACATATATCCAGATTCTAATACTGCTTTGGGCAATGTTTTCTTGTTTGAGTGCGGGTGTCCAATCTATCATTTTTCTTCTCTTTTGTGCCTGTTATTTCTAGTTCGCATTAGTTAAGTACTCTTTTTGTTTAGATTTGTAATATGCATGTGTTCCTATGCACTTGGAATTTATTTTTCTTATGGGGTAATTTGATTCTTGTTGGTAATTAGGCTTGAACTAAACATCGATGCTGCTACTGTATCTTACATATGTAAAAAATATATGTCGTCCCTGCCATGCTGTTTAGTCCTAAATATCCAAGAAGTTGGTGGCTTGCTTTCCTGTAGATGATTGATTTAGGTGCCTTTATTCACTTGTCCTGCATGAAAGAATCCTCTTATGGTATTTATTTTTCTTCTCATAATCATGTGGATGAAAGAATTTTACTGTCATGCTGATGGTCCTTAAAATTCTTGTTTAATGAATGAATGCATTTTTATTTGGATACTATGTTCACAGGATGCACACTACAAAAAGTACTGATTTTATTTTACATTTCTTCAGACAGACGATCTGCAAGACCATATAATTATATGTGGATTTGGACGTGTTGGCCAGGTACCTTACAATTTTCAACTCTTGTTTCTTGAAATCATTTAATATCATTGATATATTTGTCAAGCTAGTATGCTAATTTCACCATGTATTTTCTTTCTTAGATGTCTAATTTTCATTTTGGATCTTGCAGATAATTGCCCAGCTTCTTTCTGAACGACTAATTCCATTTGTTGCACTTGATGTGAGGAGGTATAAATTTACTCATGTCTGATATGAAACCAAATTGCCTCGGTATAAATGATTATATCCATACCCTCCACAAACCATTTTGAGTTGTCTGTATTAACGTCCTTGGCAACCATGGTCTGTTGTGGTTGCCAAGGATCGAATTGTTTTGGACCTTCAGTAGATTTAACAATGAACCAAGTAGCGAAAAAATATTAAATTTAATTGGGAATAAGGCTTAGTTTTTGTTTGCTAAACTTGCATTTCATTAGGCAAAGAGAGGTTGTGCCAGAAATTCTCCTTGGAACTGATAAAAGTTCTTTAATGAAAAATTATTTAAGGTATTTGGTATTGAAATGGGAGATTGCTATTAGCCATAAGCATTTCAATGGTGCAACCATGCTATAACCAACTCCGAATCAAAGTTTAAAAGTAAAGGAATTGCAAACAGATTGCGATACATTATTCACTATTGATATAATTATTTAATAGTGTGTGATAAATTTTATGCCATGTTGCTTTAATGTTAAACACCAGATCAGTCTAGTGTCATACTATCATCACATTTCGATTCTATGACTTAAGAACAGATCAAGATTTGTTCCCTAAAGTACCCAGCTATATGATGCGACATAAATACAACTCCAAGAAAAAGATCTAAATATTGTTTCCAAAAATGCACGTCTCAACCATTAGCAGGCTTCTCCTTTGTGGCATTTAGATACTTATCTCTAAATTTGATTTCCTGCAGTGATCGAGTTGCAATTGGCCGTGCACTTGACCTTCCTGTTTATTTTGGCGATGCTGGTAGTCGAGAGGTAATTACGACATTGAAACTTCGATTATGGTTCATTGAGATTCATTAAATGATATACTTAATTACTCTGTTTGTTAGGTCCTCCATAAAATAGGGGCTGAACGAGCATGTGCTGCAGCAATAACTTTAGACTCCCCTGGTGCAAACTACAGAACTGTATGGGCTCTGAGCAAGTATTTTCCCAATGTGAAAACATTTGTTCGTGCTCATGATGTTGATCATGGCCTTAATTTAGAAAAGGCTGGTGCATCGGCGGTAAATACTGTCGTCTTTTTCTTATTAATTATCCATTCGTTGTAGACTAGTAGCACTTTCTCTGAAGATTCAAATTTTGTGAAGCGAGATTATTATTTTTGTAAATTTTACACTTGTTAAGAAGTTAATTATTATCGTGTCTAAATAAAAACATGCAACAGGTTGTTCCAGAGACCTTGGAACCAAGTTTGCAGTTAGCAGCTGCTGTGCTTGCACAAGTAAGTAGAATAACCGTGACAGAGTTGTATTGCCTTCATCATCTGAATGGATAGTCAGTATTTCATCGTTTTAACTCATTAGTTAAACATGTGATGAGAGAACATGATTACCAGATAGGTGAAGTTAATGCCCTGTTTGGTGGCCTTATTTTAATTTATTTCTCATACTCATTTTCAACCACACATTCACACAATAAAATATTCTACAAGTAATTTTTCCCAATTTTTTAACCACTCATTCTCCAAAAAATACTATTCAGAACGTAGTTTTTTCAAATTAAAGCGAGCTAAAATTAGAAATTATTTTATAATTTTATTGATTAAAATGGATTTGTTTTTTCCAGCATCTGATTGAACCATCTGATTATTAAGAAATATAAATTCCAAATTGTTTTTGGTCTTGAATGAAGAATTCAATGAGTACCTCTTTTGGTCCACAATCATCATATCCTGGCATGTTGTCACTTCTTTTTTGTATCTGAATGCAAATTTGCATATAGTGAATAAAGTCTTCATTTTCACGATGCCATGTGTGTATAGTAAAAGGTGGATAAGTCCGATCACATGGGAAATCCAGCTGCAAGTGTCTATTGACATAGGCATAACTAGGTTCTATAACAACATATTTACGTATTTTTCTTTCCATTTTCTTCACACTTCCTGGTTATATTTTTCTAACCGGCTGCATTATACCAATCCTCTTCCAACTTACTGATAAAGGCGTAACAACGCCTGTATTATAATATCAAACCATTATCATCATACGTTGATTTTACTCTCTTTTTTTTTTTTTTCTTTTTTTTTTTTCAATGTCCCCTCGTCTATTCTAATTATATAATATATTTCGCATTTTTAGGCTAAACTACCGACATCAGAGATAGCTGCAACTATTAACGAGTTTAGATCTCGCCATCTCTCAGAGCTTACAGAGGTACGCAAATTTTAAGCCCCACAGCTTAGTTTTATATCACAGCTTGTTTGATAAGTTAAACAGTTGTGTCTTATTTGCTAAAAATATTAAATGCATGTTTGGTACACATAAGAGTATAATATAAATAAGAAAAAGAATCTAAAATCTTGCTCATAGTAGTAATGAGTCTTGCTTACCAAACATGTCGTGATGTTATGAAGAGTAATAACATGATTATTCTCACCGTGCAGCTCTGTGAAGCAAGTGGAAGCTCTCTTGGTTATGGATTTTCTCGAATAATGAGTAGACCCAAGTCCCAGCCTCCCGAGTCCCCAGACGAGAACCAAGTTAGTGAAGGAACACTTGCAATTTAACTCATCACTGGTTATCGTAAAAAGGAAAAAAAAGGGGTTTTAGTTACCCCAAAAGAAAGCAAAAGATGAAAAACAAGAGAACGTGATGAAGAATGTGTACTTCGTTTACTACGTTGGGAAAAGAAAAATTGTACAGGAATGTAGCAGCCAGTTGCTAGACCAATTATGCACTTTTTTTGTTGGCTAAATTTTAGACATTTTTGCTGCATGTCTAGAAAGGACTTCTTTGCAATATTTACACGCACAGGGGTTGGACATGCTTGAAGATTGTAATGAATTTTGGCTTTTTGAGAATTGAGGATACTGTACTTTTGCAACTTGAATGTGTCCAGAAATTAACTATTACCAGACCAATACAATTCATACAATCTCTCTTGAACAATGGACAAGAACCTTTGTGAGAATTTTCGTCGCAAGGTGACTAAAATGGTCGACAAATGCCAAAATGTTTGATTGCTCTGTGAATAGAATTTATTTTTTTATTTTTTAACTAACGATCACTATAATTACTTAATACAACTTATTTTTAACTCTCTCTGTGATTACGTATCAACACAACTTCAGTTAGGGAATTTGCAGAGGAGGCTTCAAACTGTATAAAAAAGTGCAGCACGATTTCAAAAATGTGCAATATAATGATAGTTTCCATCAAAAACGTTGGTTGATCAAAAGACAAGCATTTGATTTTGATCATAATTGGACCAATTTTAGAAACAATGTCGAAATGATCTTTCAATAGTTAATTAATTCAAAGAAAGGAAATTAACAGAATACGTTTTAAATATTTCAAAATGTACGGTGTAGTCTCAAATTTATAAATGGATGTGAAAGAATTTTTAATGATTTCATCAAAAAAAAGACCAAAAATCAAACATCTAGTCCAGACTCCAATTTTAAGTTACATCAAATTTTTATTTTTATTTTTTGTACTACATTTTAATTGTACTTAAGATTCTTAATCTTTGTTCATTATATCACTTATATTCCTAACAATTTTTAATGTCATTCTTATATTCAAACTTTTAATTAGTTAACACATTTTGATAACAGTTTTTTGTCTAAAAGTCCATTGAAATGACGTAAATTAACTTATTTTTCCATCCTATTTTTAAATAATAAATATATAAAAAGTGCGAAAAAAATATTTTTTTTTCCTTATTTCAAAATATGAAAATAATATATTTTGATAGAAATTATCATTAAGGACGAGATGCAATAATTAATTGTATGTTAAAGATAAATATTCAACGAAAAGTTAAGAAAATAATTGTTATGATGAACAAAAATTGAGAAATTTAACTAATAATTAAAATATAGTGTAATAAAAATTGTGATGTTATCACCCTTGTAGAAACAGAAGTGGCCACTTCTACCTCCACTCAGATTCTTCAGTGGGAAGGTAAAAAATCAGAAAAGAGCCATTATGGTGCGTTTGATAGTGAATATTTTCCATGAAAAATGCGTTTTTTCACCGAATTGTCTACTTTTGTGCTGTTTGATAGACAATTTTTTTCACGAAATTTTTTTTTCTACTTTTAGTCACGTTATCATATTTTCTTTGGAAACAAGGAAAATATTTTCTTTACGGATGAGTGTTTTTATTTTTCAGGTAATTTAAACTGTCCAGGTGGGCACCATTAGGAACTCCGCCACCTTTCTCAATACGAGAATCAATGTTCACGCTCACACCACCACCTCGCCATGTTCTTCCTCCTCTGTTGTCAATTGTAAGCATGTTTTCATAGAGCCATTTGCTCGTATACTGCTTTATAGATTATCTTTTTCGTGTCATTATTTGCAATTCAGTGTGTCGACCATAGATGCGAGAAAGTGTCGATGGAGTGTGCATTAATTCATATATGTATGTAAAATACGTTGTTATATGTAGAGTTTCTTGTACAAAATTTTGTGTAAAAACGGACATGTGCTCACAAAAAAATTATGTGAATTCACTGAATTGTGTGTGAATTGCTGCTTCTTGGGGATGATGAGTAGAAGAATATCAGATGAATAAGAATAGGATTTGAAGATGCGAATTTTCTTATTTTATTTCCAAGGCCACCCTCTATTCCTTTTTTTTCAATTACGAAAAATGCATGAGAATCTAGTCTGCAGTTGTGCTGGGTTGTTTCAAGTTTAGCTAATGCTGTGGAAAGCAATGAGATGATTGGAGGGTTGAAAGATGTGGATAAATTCGATGATTCCGCAATCAGTCTGTTAAACATCTCACCTTTATGGAAGATGCTTATGATAAGTAGTTTCCGATATGCAAACACGTGCGCATGAAGAGACATGGGAATCTGGCAAAAAAAAATTAGAAGAAATAGCTCCTGAAGTATTGAGAATGAAAGAGTCAGTTTCCTGGAGTGGCAGTCATTCTTGTTGGGGATAGGAAGGATTCTGCAACTTATGTACGCAACAAGAAGAAATCATGTGAACATGAAGAGCGTTTGCCTGAACTCCTCAGAACTGGGAGTGTTAAAATATATCTCTGGACTTCAACGGTGATCATTCAGTTCACGGCGTCCTTGTTCAGTTACCTCTACCATCTGCAAGCCTCCAAATTAGAGTATTATCATCTGCTAGTGATGAATTTTTCTGCATAAGAAAAATTTACTGAGAATAATCATAATACTATTACCTAAACCATATCAATTCAGGTTGATTGATGAACAAGAGAAGACCAATGTAGTAAACAAATACATGAACTGCTCTTGGAAATAAACGATCAATCAATTTCTGGTATCATTTTCTCTGAAGTCAAAAGCAAAACCTCCAAATTCTAGAATGAATTCTGAAGCCAAAGACTATTGGGCAATCATCGTTTTTGATATTTTAGTCACATTTCAATGTCTCCATACATGGGAAGCAGGCTACTCCTCGAAAGTGCCCCACCATTTGTTCCCTCTCCATTCAACCAAGACAATCAATATTTCCTCACTTAGCCTCTATTTGATAGTCATTATTTTATCAAAATAATGTTTTGAATAGTAATTTTTAAGCAAATGTGTGATTAAAAAATAAAGAAAAATCTTGAATTTACGTACAAAATATTTTATTGTATGAATGTATAATTAGAAATCAATATATTGAAAAAAGAATTTTCAAATAATGATTGTCTAACGGAGACATTTCTATTTTATTTCAACTTCAATTTCTTAACATGGTTTATTTATTATTATTATTATAAATTTTAAGTTCATATTGATATAGCATGTTAACCTCATATTTTCAAACATTTTATCTAATTTGCAGGCAAATCCTTCAGATTTTATACAATTTATTTACGTCAAGGGCCCATGTGACAAAGTTTTTTTATTTTTATTTTTTAAATATTTTAGCAAATTTGTATAAAACTCGATGAAAATGTGTGATTGAAAAGTTAATAAAAGTTACGAATCCCATATTAAAATTGAAGTTTAATCAATTAAAGAGTTAATAAAATTTTAACAAAAATTTATCAAACAAGCACTAATTTTCATTGCTCAAGAAAATGGAGTTACCATAAATAATTGCAAAATGAATGCAGTGATAGGAAAATGCGGTTATGTATAGTGTATACTAATATTTATAAACTGTAATGAATCTAACACTTGAAAACATAGTACTTTGAGGACATGCCTTTCTGACTCCAAAGCCCTAATGAGATTGAGCAGTCACTTGGATTCTCAGCATAAATCTACAAGGACCGAGTTGAGTATGATATCAAGAAACCCTTGTGCCAGAAAGTTCAACCTGAGCCACTGCCTCACTTACAGCATCGATTATATCCATCTTTTCTCTACTCACTGCCTCGTCCATAGGAGTTCTTTCATGGCTAATTATTATCCAACATCAGAACAATTTTAGGCAGGAATAAAATTTTCAGGACATGCTTGGTAGTTGGTATGCAATACTAGATAAGGCCAGAGTATAATAAACAAGATTTAACTTTGTTTCTTTCTCTACTGTCCAATCCAACTCCAACTTATGTTTGACATCAAAGGGTGAGAAACTCTTGACTTGTGAGTCAGATATTACGCACCTGTTTAACGCCGAGACATTGGCTCCGGCGAGAATCAGATGTTTGACAGCCTAGAAAAGATGGTATGTAAAATTGACAAACGAAAACTGTGAAATAGCTGCCTAACATTGAACAATGCAATGCAAGGGAATGTGGTTATTACCTCGACGTGGCCATTGAGACAAGCCCAATGAAGAGGCGTATTGTTCTCCACATTAGAAGCATTAACATCCTGTGCCAAAGAAACAGCTGTTCATACTCTTCTTAAAACAACAATCGAGAAAGCATGCAAATTACTGAAATAGAGAAAGTTGAAAACGAAACATGCACAGGCTTGTGCCCTCACAAACTTTAAAGGTGTTAATATGATCACATTGCTTAAATAAATAATTTCTAGAACATGCAATATAATTGAAGTCTACTTTACTGATGCCTGAGACCTTAATCCACCCACCCCTCCAGTTTCATGTATCGAACTGTAAAGCAATCAACCAATATATTAGGCATAGAACATTAGAGATGATAAGCGCACAAGGATTGCAATATCAAAAGGCAGCATAAAACATTCCAAGAAAGATCTAAACTTAGTGAGCTAACTTCTTCTCATAAATCTCACAGAGCAATGCAGAAGATATTGCTGAAGTTGGCTGAACAGAAGAGAGCTAATAACAGAAGTTTTTAAATGATGTGAAGGATTCTGTTATGTGAACAAAGGACAACCCGGTAGCAATTTTCCTAAATGCAAACTTGTCTGAGCCATCTCCAACTACAATTTCTAATTTTGTGTTGAATTTGGTAATAACGTTCTCTTCAGTTCGGATTGCTTTTTCTTCATGATTTGTTTAGACAAATTGGAAGGTGAAGACAACTATATCTGCCACTGACAAGAAGTTGTTGGAGCCTTTCAAAAGTTAAGGAAACATATTTTATTATTCAAGGTTCATGTCAGGCCAATGACTAGAGCATTAACCAAGCATGGTAAACAAAGAACTCGGGTATATACAATACAAAGAGAAAAAAATTAACTAATAGTAACAAAACAACCAAAATTCATGTTAGCTCAGATGTCTTGGCTCTCTCACCGCTCCATTGAGGAGAAGATAGTTTATAATGTCAAGATGTCCATTGGCTGCGGCCATATGCAATGCTGCAAAAAATACAAATTCAAAACAAGTTAGATGAAGAAGATGGAAAAGGCATCTAAAAGTTACAGAAGGTATTTGGCGCATCATTAAACACAAAACATTTTTATTCAACCAACTAAAATTTTAAAATTAAAATTTATATATACGAGATTAATTCAGTTACTAATTTTAGCAATAGCATTTTAATACGAACATCACGCCACTGGAGGTATTCAGAGCTGATGGATGAAGTAAAACCACATTAGTGAGAAACTGAAAATGCATCTTGAGAAAGGTTGAAGTCAAGATTGATTTAAATCATTTCCATTTACAGTCTAACAAACATTTCAAAGCACAACAAGAAGTGGGAAACTGTTGCATATCAGAATTATAACCTGTGCGTCCTTGTGAATCCTTAGAATCTAGAGACACACCAGCAGATGCTATGCTTATGACATCATCAATATCATCAAATCTAGCAGCCTGTTGAATAATACATCAGATACTGTTAACAAAGACCTTCCCAGCAATGAAATACTAATCAATCAATCTGCATGCATTAAATCCAAAGAAAACCTTGGATAGGAAAGTTGTATGAACTTGCTGCATATGATAAAAAATCAGGATTTGTTGAGATGATTGAACCATTCATGTTCGAGTAAATAGCAAAATCGAGTTGAATTTATATGATTCAAGTAGGCAGAGTACTCAAGACACCCAAAACATACACAAAAGGAAAAAGGAATAAGTTTACCCATTTACATATAGATGAAGGACTTACTCCTGGCCTAGATGACTCCAGTCTAAAAATTCTTTGAAGGCATTTTCAACAAAATTACAGTACTTGATTATAAGTATCCCAACCACATGAAACTCCTGACAAGCATCAGGAATTCAAACCTGATATCCTCAGCAGAAATGTCTATAATGTAGCATTTTGGCAATATCACTCATATCCTGTACAGCAAATAAAATGGTAAAACATTGAAAATATTATTAATTGCTAATAAACCTCCAAGGCTCTATATTATTTTCACAAACATAAATTCACAACTCCAATTTTCACCAGAATGAATTACCCAATTGTATTAGAGAAGGTGGTAATAACTGAAGCGCACCCTAAATCAAAACATCATTTGCAATCAAAATACTCATCAGAGATCACCACCCAGGAAGAGGAAGAACAACCAAGGCCTTTTGCGAAGTGTATGAATACATTGATGGTAAAAAAACAAGTAAACACTCTATAAAACATGGGTGGACCTAGGGGGGGTCCTGGGGAGGGGGGGGGGGGGGGCACTTCTTTTGAGAATTTTTTTTTTTATAAAATCGTGTTTGATATCAATTAAAACCCAAATTTTAATTTAAATCAAAGTTAACAATTAATTTTAATAACATATTTCATGGAATTCATAACTGTTTAACTTTTATCAAAATTTACTAAAAATCTGATTTTAAAAATTCTCCGACGATCGTACGCTAATCGAATTTACAAATTGTTTATATCATCTCAAAACTTGCTTCGAGAACTACATTATGGGCATATCGAATAGTTCAAACAAATATCGAAAATAGCTAAAAATACGTTAAACGTATAAATTTGAATTTCGATAACATGCTAATTTTAAAAAATTATTTACGATCGTACGTTAATCGACTCTACAAATTGTTTATATCATCTCAAAACTTATTTCGAGAACTACATTATGTGTATATCAAATAGTCCAAACATATATCGAAAATAATTAAAAATACGTTAAACGTGAGTCTTAATATTTATTATTTTTGCGATACAAATTTCTCAATGTAATTTTCATTATTTTATATGGAATATAACATAAAAAATTTTCGAAATTTTACATCCGAAAAAGTCATATCTCATGTAATTTTTTGCATGTCAATTTTTGGATGTAAAATTACATGGGGTATGATTTTTTTGGACGTAAATTTTCGATTGTAAAATTTTTTTCAACTTCTTTGCAAGTTCGATTATACCTCCTAACTTTTAAGTCTGCGTCCACCCCTGCTATAAAAGGCTGTAGTTTCAGTGTAAATCCTATGTTCGATTTTCTTGATTTAGAGGCATCTGAACCAACTATGCTTCATAATTTAATTGGAAAACAACAACAACTATAGGGAAACTTGTTTGTTTTACAATAACAATAGGGAAACTTGTTTGTTTTACAATTCAATTCCCTCATTTTATACTGGAAATACTAAAGCACGAATGAAATACTGAATACTAATCTTCTCGTGATGAATGCCCAGATGAAATTCGATTCTTACTAATCTGAAAGTTAAATTGCTTTAAGAAATAAACTGTTATTTCATCTCGCCGCTTTTCTTTGGAAAAATAAACATATAACTAAACAGCTCATAAACAGATAGTCACATGTAAAGAACGTCACAAAATTATTGGAATTAAGCTGGAGAGTTAGAGGCACCTCAAGCAAGGCCTCGATGCTATCCAACATCGCGTCCGGTGGGGTCTGTTCTACTGCGCGTTCCTCCTCTCCCATTCTTGTTCGTAAGAACTTTTGCGGTTGCCGCCGTGTTTTGCGTGACGTATAGTGCGAAGGCTAGTGTGAAGCGAGGGAGAAGCCCAAATTCCTCAGCCTCCGCCTCAGTAGCAGCAGTGTAGCACCCAGTTTGGTTATGGACCAGGCCCGTGTTCTCGAATTGGCCCAATTCTACTATGGGCAATTACACAAGTGGAAATTATCCATTACACAAAAATGGATGAAATAAATATTGATTTTTTTTAAAAAAAAATTGCAAAATTCCAACTGACGTTTCAAGAAAAAATTGGCAATTATAGTTTATGTAATTTTATAGATTATAGATTTTTAAAAAAAAATTAAAAGTTTTGTAGGTTATTATTTTTATTTTTTGAAGGCTCAACCGTGGCTCGTCGAGCCACACAGTCTAGCTAGGGCTAGAGCCGACACCCCAAAATGGGGCTCGACTCGAGCCATGAGCTTGCCCAACCCAGCTCGGGCTTTTTCCGACTGACCGTCAGAATCGACGAGTCACGTTGACACTCCTAATTATAATATTGTAACTTACAATTTTACACACTCTGTTATTCCTTATTATAGTGTTTTTTTTTTTTTTAATTATAATTTACACCATAATGTACATAAAAATTTTATTTTGTTATTATTCTCAATGGCAGAGTTTAGTTGATCATGTGAAGTCGTGTTGCATTGTATTAATTATTATTGCATCATATGTATTCTTAAAACTAAACACCACAAACGTTGGATTTGCTTAATCATAAGCCACAGCTACATATTAAGGTCTCCAAATTCATTATAACAATGATATGTTAGCAAGCTAATATGTAATATTTTGCATTATACAATTTACAGTAATTGCTAATTTTTACACAATTACAAAAGTCATAAATACTCAATTACTAAACATAACATTAACTCACTTCTCAAACAAAAGCTTTCAAGTGAACTAAAACTTCCAGTTGAAACTTGAGAGTTCATACATTTGCAAAGAAATTTATTCAACAAAATCATCAAACAGTTTCCAGTTTTTTCGATGAGATATAAACGGATGGACATTCATTCTCAATGATTGAAAACACATTACTCCACGAAAGACGACACTTCCTTCTTCACAAAGAACAAGCCAGACGGGCCGTCATCAGGCAGCAAAGCCAACCTTACCGGACTTTCTGCACCTTCTTCAACTGTCAATATGCCTGTATTGTAATTAATATCCGTTTTAACAAAGCCAGGGCACACACAATTGACCTGAAAATTAGGGTGCTTCTTTGCCAGAATTCTTGTGTAAGCATTCATGGCTGCTTTTGACAGCATGTATGCCCCCAAAAAACGAGGCCAGCCTTTGTTTTCCAGGGAATCTTCCTTGAAGTCTTTCAGAAACTCGTTCAGCACCTGATCGATACTCTCTTCTGTGAGGCTTTCAGCATCATTCAGCACAGTTTTAGCCCACTCATTGGGTATATTCTGAAATTAATGTATGAAATCTCCACGAGTATCAGAGTATGTATACTGGATAAGAAACGATTGCAGTAAAGAGACTTGGTATTGCGGCTCAATTGAATTATTCTTGAGCTAAATGTATTCTATTGAAAAACGAAATTAAACGTGTAGAGAGACACCTGAAAGATATTGTACCTTTAACTTTCCCATTGAAGAGGAAACATTTACAATCCGTGGTGAATTGGATAGCTGGAGTAGGGGAAGCAAAGCTTCAATAGTTCTCTTTGCACCATAAAAGTTTGTTTGCAAACATTCCACTGCTAAGTCATATGGTTGAGTCATTATCTCACTCCAGTTAATTTGTGCCCCACCCGTCTGAACCCACAAAATAAATGAATTAATACATTGCGCAAAAAATCAACCCCCAACTAGTTCCAACTTTGTAATCATACAAGTAAAATAGCTAGCTCCTTTGTCAGTCTCTATGTAGAAGAGGAAATAGTTAAGGAGGGGTAATCTTTTCTACAACATTCCAAAGTGCGCGTAAAAGGGAAAAAAAAACACTATAATGGCATATCCGTACACATGAACTCAAGAATATTGACACGGATGCCAGCCAATCCTAAGCTAAAGCGAAGAGATAAGTGGCTACTTTTCAGAAGGGAAAAAGAGTAAGGGTCTATTCTCTTTACCATTTTCAAATCGTTTTCTGTTTTCGATTTTCCAAAACAGTGAAAACACGTTCTCTTTCCTATTTTCGAAAATGCATTTTAGAAAACAAGTTAAATTTACAAAGAGGGTGTTTTCAGTTATAATCAAGTCAAAATTTTCAAAACGCATTTTGGGTGTTTTCAAAACAATTTTTCAAAATGTCAAAAAGAACACATTTTCAACAATCTCAAAATAAACACTCAAAACCCAAAACCCAAAATGAATTCAAAACTCAAAATACAAAACTGAAATACAAATAGAACAGCCCCTAATATTTTCATTAGTTGTCCTTTCAGAACTAAGTAAACAATGAGAACATGATATAGGCATCGGTAATTATGCTTCTCAATCGCTTTGTTTTATAGCAATGTTAGTTAATTGTCATAACTCAAGCAAATTCGCCATATATATTTGATAGCGAACACAAGGTGCACAAAGGAAATCCTGCTAAGAGCACTTCACACTATAGACTTACCGCAGCAGCAGCGCCTCTCCTAGCTATTAGAGCATCACTATCGACATTGGCTCCACCAACTCCAGCATTATTCACCTAAAAGAAAAAGCCCCTGATTTTCTATAGTTCAAGATTTTAACTTCAACAAAAAGGCAAAAAATCATCAGTTGGTAATTACTAAGTAGTTACACCTACTTTTGATTCCTTGGTCTCAAATCACAAGAAAATTCAAAACAACACGTGAATTTTGCTTGCAGTCTACTATCATCCAACAAGTGAATTGCGGCTTAGCTATTGATATCTAAAAATTCAATATCTTTGATGGCTATTGATAACAAAAAAATGAATTGCAGAAAAAAATCAATTATTTCAAGAAAAAGTATCTGATTATACCAAGATATCGAGCCTTCCAAACTGGGATTTAACAAATTCAGCGAGGGAATTGACACTTGCTGGATCCATAACATTAAGTTGATGAAAGATTATTTTATCAGAAAAACCAGAATCCTTGAGTTTCTCAACAGCTTCAAGACCCTTCTTCTCATCTCGGGCAGTCAACACCACTGTAATTCCATGGGAAGCCAACTGCCTGCATATTTCAAATCCAATCCCTTTGTTTGAACCAGTAACAACAGCATACCTGCAATTAAATAAAAATATATATATATATATATATATGAATTATCAAATAAAAACTAGAATATATATAAAAAAATGTTTTCTTTTTTTAAACTTTGATGCTGAGGGAAAAACAGTAATAGATACTTGATTGTTTCAGTATTCTCGGTGGGTTCTTGGGCCATGATTGAATTCATTCTGCGGAGAAATATGTGATTTACAGGCTCTCTTTCCGTGATCTTTATGTGAGGTTTAGGAGTGTACTAGAATCTTCGTAAAAACCAAAACCCTTTTAAAACTTTGGCACTTTGCGACTTGCGGGTGTAATGTGTGTTTTTCTGATTATACACTTTGCTCCTCATACATTTGGCATTTTTCTTGTACTTTTCCTGCTGCTGGCTAAATCTGTGCCATACTTTTAGCCCCAGTTTGCTGGCCATTTGTTTTTAGAAAAGGGTAAATATATTGCCACCACAAAAAGTGTTCGTGGCACCACATTTTTAAACAGTTTTTTGATTTATAAAACTGAACATTAATAAAATGACGTAAATAACCTCTTACTTATTTCTTTCTATTTATTTTAAATTAAATCCATTTTCTTTGATTCCTATACACACCACAATTCTCCTGGCATAGTTATTCCAATTCCATCCGTCTTTTGTTGTTTCCTTCTTCTACAGGTAGAAAATGAATACAAATTGTAGAGCATAATTCATATTAATTTCTCCATAAACATTCTTTTTGGTTGCTCCATATATTGCAAGTAACTACATAATTTATATTTTTTTAATTTATATATATTTTTAATAAAATTCATTGTTTATACTGCTTATAATTACTTGGCACTTGTAAGACTAACGATTACCTGGCAAATCCCAAAAAAATAAAAATAAATAAAATAAAATAATATAGACGCGTTCAAATTTTCAGACAATCCAAAATTATTTGGCAGCTCCTTTTCAACATTAACAAAGTAAATTACAAACTCAAGCCTCTCAGACAATGAACGTGCTGGATTCGGTCTGTTCAATTGCATATTCTGTTGCTACATAAGATTTAATATTGCATTGAAGAACTAAAGCCACTACACAGCACTCATCCTCCTGGCTGCGCAACCTAGCCAATCTGTTGGTGACAACATCCTCCAACTATGCTGCACACTCGGCAATTTCCTTCATTTTCTTTGTAGAGACATTGTGTGCTATCTCCGCGCAGTAAGTACTGCCATTAAACAAATTAAACAGTCAGCGATAATTTAAAAAAGCCACAGTATCTTCGAACAGGATAGAAAAATGAACAGCGGGCTGTTGTGCATCATTAAGACCTCTGTTTCTGAGACATTGTGAACAACAAATTTCTTAAATCAATGTTTGGGAAGTAGTGGTAATAACACTTGGCCGCTGCAATACCTGTAGGTAATACAATGAATTTGAGAATCTCTGATGTGCATATAGAAATTTTAATCTTATGAACAATAATAGAGAAAATTGGAGTCTGATCTTTAGTTTTTAAGAGCAGTTCAAAATACAACTGAAGAGAAAATGTCACTTACTGGGATTCTGCAATGGATATTGAGGTCGTAGTTCAATTGGCTGAGGCTTTCTTTTGCTCGATTTTCTGTTTCCAGAGCTTTATTGCATACTTGTTTAACCTGAGCCTGCACCGAAACAAAATCAAACTGATTTATTGAACTCTTTAAACAATGAGAGATGGTGCCTGGGGGTAAAATGAACAAACATAAAATGAATACAAAGCAACGACATACAGAAATATTTTTCCTTTCCAATAGATCATTGTTTTCCATTGATGGTCATGAAAATTTTGGAACTTTAGTGTCCACGAGGATGTCTCAAATGCTAAGTAAATAAATGTGGTAATTTAGATAATAATGAAAGTATAAGGAAACAGAACTCGATAACAACAAGAAGCAGATGGTGTTTCAAGTAGGAAACTGTGAAGAGTAATAGAAGAAAACTATAGTCAGAGTTAATATAAATTCTTGCAGCAATAATTGGCAAATCCTACATAAATTTCAAATGAAATAAAAAAACCTAGGAGCACAAGCAATAAACATTGAAGAAACTCTTCCAAATTATTTGCATCACATGCCTAACTTGACAGTGTGAATCCCATTGAAAGCAAATCTTAATCAAGTAGAAATTAAGTGGCTCAATCTGACAGAAACACGACTGGAACTAAAACTTCCTCATATTTCGAAGCCAAAACCATAGCTACCAAACCAACAAGCTGCAACTTCTTTCTCTATAGTTTGCTTTGCTAAAAATCTGTCTATTAGATTTACAGTTAGAAACAATGTCTCGTCCCTAAGGTCGTAAGTGTGGTATACCAGCGGCAAAAAAGAAAAATCAATCATTAGGTTCACAGTGTTGATTTTAGTCTGCAAAACACAGCAGATTATAAAGATAATTGTGTATTCGATAAGACCTCAAGAAGCCAGTCAATTAGAATAGCTTATCCTCTCATTTATGTCAAATTGTTATGCCATTTAGCCCGACGAAACGCGGCTACAATTCTGCAGAATGAAAAACTTTTTTCGTCATTAAAACGAGGATGAAATTTCGAAATTATACAGTCCAATTAAACATCAAATTTCGAAAATGGATAAAATTCCTATTTTGTTAATATTTATTTCAGTATAACCTAACTTAAAACTGAGAACTAATACATTTTTGTTGAATCTAAATGCATATGAGTTCTTACCTCCATTTTCTTGTAGCGATTACCAAATTCCAAACAATAGCAGCAGGAGGACATGAAGGAGCGGCAATCGACCATTCTATACGCCTCGATTCAAAGCTTTCTCCTTCGCCGGAAGTAGTCCCCATGGTTACCGTCCAGGGAGTATCTCTGATCGCGATTACTGTTGAGAAAGGGTTGCGAAGAGAAGGCGATTAATAATGGAGGATGTGTACACCACATTTTTTTTTTCATTTTTCATTTTTATTGTATTAGGGGTATAGTAGTAAATTGGTTGTAGTGTATTTATTAAAATGATATTTTAAATGTGGTGAAATTATAATGTGGTGTAGTAAGTAAATTTTGTTGTGGCAATATAATTACCCTTTAGAAAAAACATTGTTTTAAGGAAGATGCTACATGTACTACATGGAGTACTACATGGGTTACTACATGGTCAAGTGGCGGCACTCTATTGGAGGTTCGGATGTGGGGCAAGTGTGGGGCCTCGGCCCCACATCCGAACCTCCAATAGGGTGCCGCCACTTAGTCATGTAGTAATCTATGTAGTAAAAATTGTAGTACATATAGTTTAATCCTTGTTTTAAATAGTAATTTTTAAAGAATATGTGATTAAAAAGTAAGAAAAAAATTTGAATTTACGTGTAGAATATTTTATTGTGTGAATGTGTGATTGAAAATGAACATATAAAAAAAGTATTGCAGCTCTAGCTCCAGCTCCAACTCCCAGCTTCTAGCAGCTTCCAACAACCAACTGCCAAACAACAAACTCCAGTTCAGCTTAGCTTCCAGATGGTTCCACAGCTCACACACAATAACAATGTTAACAGACTTTGTATAGATTGTATAGATACAAGTTTGTTAGATAGTTAGCTTCCTTGTATTTATATAAACAAGTTTTACCCTTTCATTTCAATTAATACAGGAGATTAATTTTTCTCTTCAATTTCGATTCTCCTATCATCATCAATATGGTATCAGAGCAGATTTCATCCTGCGAATTCCTTGATTGATCCTTGATTCAATTATCAATCAAGTATATGGCAGAAATTCCAACGCAACAAACTCATAATCAAACATTAGCAATGAGCAGTTCTGCAATTGTTAATGGATCTAATCCATATTTCTTACATCCTTCAGATAGCCCCGGCTTAATACTTGTTTCACAGACTTTGACAGGGGATAATTATGCATCATGGAGTCGTGCTATGGCTATTGCTTTATCTGTGAAGAACAAGTTAGGCTTTGTTGATTAATCAATTACCTGACCAGAAATTTCTGAGGAAATACTCAGCTCATGGATCCGAAATAATAACATGGTGATTTCCTAGATCCTCAATTCGGTGTCAAATATCAGCCAATGTAATGTACTCAGAGTTTTACATGATATCTGGATGGACCTCAAGGAAAGATATCAGCAAAGGAACGGTCCGCGCATCTTTCAGTTAAGACGGGAGCTGATGAACTTGATGCAGGGACAATCATCAGTTAGCACATACTTTACTAAACTAAAAACCATTTGGGAGGAACTTAGTAACTACAAACTTTCATATTCCTGTGTTAGATGCACGTGTGGGGGAAATAATATGATTGCTGAACATTATCAAATGGAGTATGTGATGTCCTTTTTTATGGGATTACATGAATCTTTTGCTCAGATAAGGGGCCAGCTCTTGTTGATGGATCTAATTCCTCCAATTAACAAAGTTTTTGCATTAGTAACACAGGAGGAAAATCAAAGGAAGGTTAATGTAAGTGTTGATCCTTCTGGCATCAGTGAATCTATGGCATTTTATGCTAAGAATGAAATTAAGAGACCAAATTCTGGACAATCATTCAATAGATTTCAGAAAAATGAGCGGCCAGTTTACACATATTGTGGATACACAGGTCACGTTGTGGACAAATGTTACAAGTTACATGGATTTCCACTTGGTTATAAATCAAAGCAGAAGAATGGGGGATCTAGTAATCAAACCAACCAAACAATCAGGTGAATTGTGCAGCCACAGGGTTGATATCTGGTCAAATACAAAGATCAGATCAGGCACAAAGTGGGGTTGGAAATTTTGTACAAACATTGAATTCGACTCAATATCAACAATTGATGAATATGCTGAATAATCACCTTAATGTTACAAAGACAGATATGCAACATGAAAGCACCAATGATCAAATGACGAGTACTTGTTTCTCTATCTCTGTGAGTCCATTTTTCAATTCACCTACAGCTTGGGTAATTGACTCAGGTGCCACGAGTCACATTTGTTCGGATCTAAAAGCTTTTAACACTTTGAAACGTGTTCAGAATGCATATGTTACTCTGCCTGACCATGAACGAGTCCATGTGCAATATATTAGGAATGTGAAGTTATCTTCAGATTTGATACTTGAGGATGTCTTATTTGTACCTCAATTTAAGTTTAAACTTTTGTTAGTAAGTTCTTTAACCAAGAGATCTTCATTAAGTGTCAGATTTCTCACTGATACATGTCTCATTCAGGTGGTACCAACATTGAGGACTATTGGCAAGGGTAAAAGGGCTGAAGATCTTTACATCATTGATGCTAACAGTCTTATTTCTGTTAGGAATAGTACTGATGTTTCTAAAAAATCTTGTAATCAATTTCATTCCTTAATAAACAATGTGACTGATCACACTTGGCACGAAAGGCTTGGACACTTATCATTTAAAAGACTACATGTATTGAAAGACTTATTGAAGTTTAATACTAATAGAAATAATTTGTCTACTCCATGCTCTATCTGTCATTTGGCCTAGCAAAGAAGGCTGTCATTTATTTCCAATAATCACATGTCTTCTACAGCTTTTGATCTTATTCATTGTGATGTTTGGGGTCCTTACAATGCATCTATGCATGCTGGTCATAAGTATTTTCTAACATTAGTGGATGACTGCACAAGGTTTACCTGGGTATATTTGATGAGGCAAAAATCTGATGTTGAATTCCTCATTCCAAAATTCTTTACCCTTATAGAGACCCAGTTCCATAAAGTTATCAAGACTTTTCGATCCGATAATGCTCCAGAATTAAAGTTCACAGAATTCTTCAGTAGCAAGGGGGTAATTCATCAGTTCTCTTGCGTGGAAAGACCAGAGCAGAACTCTGTGGTTGAAAGGAAGCATCAGCATTTACTCAATGTTGCTCGTGCACTATACTTCCAGTCTAGAGTTCCCATCCATTTCTAGGGAGAATGTGTCATCACAGCCACATACTTAATCAATAGAACTCCATCCCCAGTTTTAAAGAATAAGACTCCATTCATTTGTCCTTAGAACTTTTGGCTGCCTCTGTTATGCCTCAACATTACCTTCTCATAGAACAAAGTTCCATCCTAGAGACAATGCCTCTATCTTCCTTCGTTATCCTCCAACTATTAAGGGATATAAACTTCTTGATATTGACTCTAACACCTTCTTCATCTCAAGAGATGTTCTGTTTCATGAACAAATATTCCCTTTCCAATCCATTTCCTACGCTACTGATATACTTCATTCATTTCCTGCCCTTGTTTGATCATCCTTCCACATTTTCCTCAATTGCTGTCAGTCATGATAATGCACATCTTGATACAACCATTGCTTCAGTTCCTAATTCAAAAACTCTTCCAGTTCCTAATCCACAAATTCTTCTGTCTCAAGAATCACAGTCTCAGTCTATTCCACCTGTGACTAATAGAGGGCATTGAATTTCACAAGGCTCCTTCCTACCTGAAGGACTTTCATTGCAATCTTTTGACCACGGGTTCACCTCCTCCACAACATACCTTATATCCACTGTACAAATCATTATCCTATAAATCCTTTTCTCCCTCACATACAGCCCTTCTTCTAAATGTCTCTTCAACTTATGAGCCCCAGTTTTATCATCAGGCTGTAAAGTATGATCATTGGAGAAAGGCTATGAGTGCTAAGTTATCTGCTATGGAAGCTAACAATACTTGGTCTATCACTGCTTTGCCAAAGGATAAGCTCACCATAGGTTGCAAATGGATTTACAAAATCAAATTTAAGTCAGATGGTAGCATAGAGAGGTATAAAGCCAGGTTGGTCGCTAAGGGCTATACTCAGCAGAAAGGGTCAGATTATGTGGAAACTTTCTCTCCAGTTGCAAAATTAGTCACAGTTAAAACTCTTCTTGCAGTGGATGCTGTCAAACGTTGGCATCTTGTGCAATTAGATATTAACGATGCCTTCCTTCATGGAGACCATTTTGAGGAAATTTATATAGACTTACCTACGGGATATCACCAATATCATTCTGGATTTCAGGGAGAGAAAAAGGTGTGTAAACTTCATAAGTCAATTTATGGTCTTAAGCAGGCATCGAGGCAATGGTTCTCCAAGTTTTCTCAGGTTCTTCTACATCATGGATTTCAGCAATCAAAATCAGATTACTCCCTATTCGTAATGGGGACTGGTGACTCCTTCATTGCACTTCTTGTTTATGTTGATGACATTATCTTAGTCGGATCAGATGTTAAGGTGATTGATGCCTTAAAAACACTCTTGCATAAGCAGTTTAAATTGAAGGATCTTGGAACATTAAAGTACTTTCTTAGATTAGAAATTGCAAGATCACAAAGAGGCATTTATTTATCTCAAAGGCATTATATTTTACAAATACTTGAGGACACTGGATTCTTGGCTTCTAAGCCAGCTCAATTACCAATGGATCCTAAACTTCGCCTATCTTCATCTGAGGGACAACTTCTTGATGATCCTTCCCTATATCGAATACTGGTTGGCCAACTGTTGTATTTAACCATCTCCAAGCCAGACATCACCTTTGCGGTTCATAAACTCGGTCAGTTTGTTTCACAGCGTCGCATACCTCATTTAGATGATGTCTATCATCTCCTCAGATACCTCAAAATGGCTCCTGGTCAAGGTCTGTTATTTGATGTTTCTTTCCTCTTCAGATTCGAGCTTTTTCTGATGCTGATTGGGGTTCTTGTCTTGATTCAAGAAGATCCATCATTGGTTTCTGTATTTTCCTTAGCAACTCATTGGTTTCTTGGAAATCTAAGAAGCAGGTCATCGTTTCCAGATCATCTGCAAAAGCCGAATATCGTGCTTTATCTTCCACTACTTGTGAAATTGTTTGGCTTCATCAGTTACTTCTTGACTTGCAAATCTACATTGTAGCTCCAGCCACGATTTTTTGTAATAATCAGGCTGCTATCCACATTGCCACTAATCCTATATTTCATGAGCGAACAAAGTACATCGAAATTGATGGCTATTTTGTTCGAGATAGGGTCAATGATGGTTTCATCAGACTTTTCCCAGTTCGTTCTCAACATCAACTGGCTGACGTTCTCACCAAGCCTCTACCATCCTCTCTCCTTTTTCCACTCATGTCCAGATGGCTGTCTTGAACTTGCACAGTCCATTTTGAGGGGGAGTATTGCAGCTCCAGCCATCAGCTTCAGCTCCCAACTTCCGACAACCAACTGCCAAACAACAAACAACAGCTCAGCTTAGCTTCCAGATGGTTCCGCAGCTCACGCACAATAACAATGTTAACAGACTTTGTATAGATTGTATAGATACAAGTTTGTTAGATAGTTAGCTTCCTTGTATTTATATAAACAAGTTGTACCCTTTCATTTCAATTCATACAAGAGATTAATTTTTCTCTTCAATTTCGATTCTCCTATCATCTTCAATAAAAAGAGTTTCGAAAGAATGAAAGACAAATAAGTTGGTTCCTTTGTCCGAATTTTAGCGTGCAAATTCAGAGTATTTTTAGATATTACATTGTCAAGAGTTTTTTTTTTTTAAACTTATTTATTTATCTTTGGACAAAACTTAATTGAGAAAAATTAAAAGTACTAAGAAGAAACATATTTATTAAACTTGATACAAGAACATCATTTTTGTTAACGGTTGAAAAATATGGGTCATGGGTCATCCATGTAGAATGATCAACCCACAGATTATTAAAGTGAATTGGAGGTAGTAGTTTGAATAGAATATGAATCCATAATAGTTATGTAATTATTCCATGTGTTGAGGATCTCTAAAGGAAGAGCCAAAGATAGTCGATATCACTCGTGTGAGTACTTCTGGGATAATGCTCGACTCAAAGGTTGTACGCGAGAGGCCAGTGCCGGAGTCTTATACCATTTTGAACTATCTCGTTTAAAGGCCCTAGCACTCAGTTTTCAGATTATAGTAGAATGTCGGTATAATTCATCTGTTTTTTGGATACGCAAGGATTCTGGCGAAGAAGTACCTAAATTTTCTGCCTGGCTATGTCAAAACAGATATGACTCGCAATACCGGCACGTTGACCGTTGAAGAAGGTGCAGAAGGTCCGGTAATGGTGACGCTGCTACCTGATAATGGCCCTTCTGGCTTGTTCGAGAGTAAGTGGCATCTTTCTAGGGATAATGACATTTGCGATCGTACTATTTGACGTTTTGATGTATAAATTTGATGGTTTTCTTGAATGAAATGGAGAACTTTTTTAACTATCAGCTCTAACACTAACAAACAATGGAAGTACCATTGATTCTCTCCCCCACAAATTCTGTCGGCCCCAATATGAATTCAAGATAAGATTTAAATGAGTAAGTGTGGTATCTCTTTAACAATTTAAACTTTTAAATGAGATGGTTAATATTTGGAACTGCTATACAGCCGTCTTAATTGTTGAAGAAGGAGCCGAAGTCCTGAGTGATTGTCGCTATTGCCTGAAGGCGATGGAGGTGGCAATAACAAGTGAATTTCTGGCTGAAGCCTCAGAAAAAATATGAGGGCAATAACAAATTTGGCAAATCCTAATAAGTTAACCTTTTGCAATTAAACCATATTTTCCAACAATTTTAACAGTTGAAGTAACCGTCATTAGAAATTTAAAATGGGGAGTAAAAAATAAAAGGTGAATGACGTGCGATTCTAACAAGAGGAACTGCACTAAAGCTGCATCGACAAGTGCCCATCTCATATATTCCAAAGTCTGGACCATCACCCCTCTCTGCATCCCACAGGATTTCCATGCACAAAACGTCAAATTTTTCACAAGTATTGTACCATGATTTCTTGCACATGGATACACGTGGTGTGGATGCTTTTATATTCAAATATCTAAGCTCTTCTAGCACGCACAAGAAAGACCAATCACATAATTCTCAGCAGAATTATCCATGGCCCAAGAACCCAGCAAGAATACTGAAACAGTCAAGTATTTGTTACTATTTCCTACAACATCAAAGTTAAAAAAAAAAAAGAAGAAGAAGATCTAATTTTATTTGATAATTTGCTCTTGTTTTTTCATTTAATGGCAGGTATGCTGTTGTAACTGGTGCAAACAAAGGGATTGGATTTGAAATATGCAAGCAATTGGCTTCCCATGGGATTATGGTGGTATTGACTGCAAGAGATGAAAAGAGGGGTCTTGAAGCTGTTGAGAAACTTAAAGAATTTGGTTTTTCTGATAATATAATCTTTCATCAGCTTAATGTTATGGATCCAGCAAGTATCAATTCTCTAGCTCAATTCATCGAATCCCAGTTTCGAAGGCTCGATATCTTGGTAATGTAGGAAACTTTTCTTGAAATTTAAAATGATCATCCTCGAATCTACAATTTGCTATTACTTCGACTTAGTCATCTTAAAGGAGAGTGATATTTTCGTAGTAGATAGTCTAGATCACTTGTGCTATTACTTCTAGGAGATTGCTGGACTCAAAAGGTTGTGTGCAGGCCAGATGCCATAGCATTTTATACTACTTTGAATTGCCTCGTCTAAACGCCAGGGAGGAGTCCTCAATGAAATCTTGAAATGTGCTTGCAGGTGAATAATGCAGGGATTGAGGGAGCCATTATGGATGGCGATGCTCTAAGAGCTTTGGGAGCTGCTGCTCTGGTAAGTCTAGTATACAAGGCCTCTTGAAATGTATATTTGCTTGAGTCGTGACATTTAATCAAGATTACTACAAAATGAAGCTTTTGAGAATCGTAATTATCAAATAATACCATAAATTAGCAGAGACATATTATGCTTACAGAAGTTTAATGCATATGTCCTGAGGTCAGTGTTTACTTGTTCCTAGAACGACGACTAATGCACAGGTTACAATTTTTTCTCTTCCCGGAATCTTCCTTGTGGTCATTGTTTACTTATTTTGTTAGTGCAGCAAGGAGAGGCACAAGTTAAATGGAATGACATGACTCAGACGTATGACTTAGCGGTAAAATGTTTGGAAACAAACTACTATGGTGCAAAAAGAACTAATGAGGCATTGCTTCCCCTACTCCAGCAATCTAAGTCACCGAGGATTGTAAATGTTTCATCTTCATTGGGAAAGTTAAAGGTACAACAATTGACACTTCTCTCTACTTAGAACTCTGCTATGTCTCCCTCCCTCTTTTACTTTGATTTTATAGCAATAAAATATGGTAGGAGGATTCCTAACCTCCGCATTGAGTCGAGCTGGAGGCCTAAAAACTCACTTACGCTTTAATGGTGTTTATGCTGAAAAAAAGGATGAGAATTTTAGGAGGGCGTGTTTTTTCTTTGTGAATTAGTTGAATGTTCATAAGAGATTACACGTGTTTAGAACCTTTACAAGAAAGGAAAACAAAAATTGCCTATTTTATAATAATTTACTATGGACAAATATTTTATTGAGCTGTGATATCTAATATCCTGACATCAAATTTCAGTTTTTTAATGAAATACATTGAACTCAAGACTAGTTCGATCCAGACACAAAATCAAGTTCCCTTGCTAAAGAAGTTGTCTTCTCTAGAAAACTATCGAGTCTTTGAAAATATAACGAGCGTTATACTCAGCTGTTATAGTTTACGAATATTTAACGACATATTGTTATTTAGCAATACTCACAGACCATTGACGTCTAATTTTCCTCCAAAAATTTCAGAGTATTCCCAGTGAGTGGGCTAAAAGTGTACTGAATGATGCTGAAAACCTTGCAGAAGAGAGTATTGATCACGTGTTGAATGAGTTTCTGAAGGACTTCAAGGAAGGTTCCCTTGAAGCCAAAGGCTGGCCTCTTTTTTCGTCTTCATACATAGTGTCAAAAGCAGTCATGAATGCATACACAAGGATTCTGGCAAAGAAGTATCCACATTTTCGGATCAACTGCGTGTCCCCTGGTTTTGTCAAAACAGACATGACTTACAATACCGGCATATTGACAGCTGAAGAAGGTGCAGAAGGTCCTGTAATGGTGGCGCTGCTGCCTGATGATGGGCCTTCTGGCTTGTTCTTTGAGAGGAAGGAAGTGTCGTCTTTCTAGGAATAATGACTTCTGTGATCATACTATTTGATGTTTCAAGGGATAAATTTCATTGGAATGCCTGACTCTGAAGCTTCAGTAGAATAAGTTTTAGACTCGAAAAGTAAAAAAGAAGAAAAAATGAGAATAAGTCTTGAATCAAATGGGAAACTTTCTCGAGCTAGCAGGTCTAACACTTGTAAACACTGAAACTATCAATCAGCCCCTGAATAGATCACTGGATAGTTGACGTGACGAGTTCTTATTTTATTCTTGGCACACCACACAAGAATAACCACGTTTTTAACTAAAAAACTGCAATTTCGTAGTGCGATTATTTTCTGAAAAATTGTATACAAATATAGGTCATATGAAGATATCAAGTTTTCCGAATTCAGTCTTGATGAAATCAGCAAGACGAGCAATACTGGAGGCGTCAATGACATCAAGCTGATGGAAAATAAGATTATCACAGAAAGAAATACAGGTAGAAGACCCTTTTAAGTTTCTCTACAGCTTCAACACCCTTCTTCACATCTCTGGCAGTTAAAACCACTGTAACACACTTTAAAACTAGCTGTCTGCATATTTCAGTTCCTATTCCTCTGTTTGCTCCTCACTACTGCAATCCTGAAACCACATCCAGTTATGTAGAGGGAATAAATAACAGTTTATATGGCAATAAACAAAGTGATTATTGATTAATAATGTGCTTTAATCCTGCCTGAGAGTACCTTTTTGTTGCCGATGATTCTGCCATGAGAGAGAGAGGATGAAGTTGAGAGAATCCTAAGGGTATTTAGTCAATTGAATGATTTATTTTTTATTTTTTTGTATTGTTTGTTTCATACTATAATTTGCCAATAACCTTTACTCTCTTCAAGATTTAGACGAGACAATTCAAAAAATCGAAGATGAGGTTAGCTACTATCCATCTACGAGAATTATAGCCTTCGATATATATCTCAACTGTTAGCTACTATCCATCTACGAGACCCTAAGCACGAAATGGTTAATATCATGTATTTCAAAAGTGAGACGAGAATTATTGAAAATAATCACTTATATACAGTATAGGGGTTAGGGCTGAACAAAACTTCTGAACCGAGCGATTCTTCTTAAGTTAAATACCCGGATGGATAGTTTGGTTATCGGTTCTAAACCCAGAACCGAATCTCTCTAATTTTTTTTTTAATAAGTTAAATTATTTTATTTTTTTCTAAATGAATTTGTTAACTAATTAATTTAGCTCGAACGTAAAATATGATTTTACCATTTCTAATTTTCAGCCATCTCAACTTAATCAAATTGACCCAAATTTTACTTATTCTACTGTAGTGTCGTTTTCCTCATTCTATTTATGTGAACTGACTATCTTCCTCTTATTGTGATTTTAATAGTCAAATTTATGAAGAACTCAACAAAGAGATGAGCAAAAATTATCAACAGATTGGACTATATTATTTTGTAGGAGTTAATGTTGAATATGTCATAGTTGAACTAATATAGCGTTGTAAATATAAAAAAAATTAATTACTGTACGAAACTCGGGGAACCAAACGGTTCCATAATTAAATTTGGACCACACGGTTCCACTTACTAAATATCCAAAAAAAATTGGTTCGGTTCGGTTCGGTCTCTTCAGAATCGAACCGCACTAGAACCGCACTAGACCAGACCATGTACAACCCTAATAGGGGTATTCAATTTTGTTGGCTAACCTACATTTGTCGTAATGTGTTCAAAGCATTCAAAATATACATGTTAAAACTAAAAGATTGACCAGAGAGTCTGCTTAAAAATTAAAATTTATTGAAGCCTTTGAAGTTGGTGCGTGCAGTTTCAGCTGCCACTGATTCTCCACATAACCTAATCAATACATATAATTTAACCCCGTATTTTGAATCCAATTGCTGCCAAAAGTGCACATGAAAATGAAAGAATACGACAGAAATAATCTCACACTGATTAATCAGTGAGAATATGATCTTGGAATTAGACAGAAAAAGCATTCAAAAATGGAAACTGGCTCATTGTCTTACAGCCCTGCTCTAACTTCTGCCGTTTTAATGTCTGTAAAAATTAGTATTTAGGCATACGATGGTGTAGAGAAATTTTGAATAATCTGCAGAATAAATAGCCTCCGGTAATTGCGAGAAAAGCTTCACTTTTCGTGAACAAGAGGGCTGTAAACTGGGTACCACATGTTGTCTTTCACATATTGCAAAATTCCCTCCTGCATTCAGCATAATTAAACAACAGTTCAGATAACAATACAATCTATTATATGTTATACTTAGTTGCATTGAGTATTCCCGAAATTCATAAGGTTTGGAATGCCGTAAAAGGTTGATCTGTTCTTTCTTGGTTACTAGATATACTTTTTTTCCCTTTATCAAGGCCAAGATTCGGTTAAACAGACCTTCGACATGTGTGACAGTTCTCTGGATCCCACATCGCCACGCCCTTCAGCCACTTCTTCTACAACAGCTGTCCTCAAAACGGCAGCTCCAACTTCAGCTGTAATATCCCGAATACTGACCATAGGCAAACCATATATTCAGTATAATTCATAAAGCAAAACGGTCATCCAAGTGGAGATATATTGAAAATTCCTGATCAATTTTTATGAATCAAAAGATAACGAACTATTTTCCTCTTTCCTTAGAAAATAAGAACACAGACATATCTACTTCAGAAATGGACACTTCAATGATGCATCATCAGTCATAGAAGCTGAGTCTTACCTATCAATAGATGGATACAAGACACCTCTTTGAATTTCATCATCTGTCATATAAGATGCAAGACTGCACAAACAAAACCACATTAGTAAGATATCTTAGCCAAAAGTAGGCTATTTTTACACCATTATGGCATGTCTGGTGGACTGGACTAGACTAGACTAGACATATGAGATAGTGTGATAGTCTCTCTCTTTAAATAGGCCATATATGGTGGTGATTTCTTTTCTTTTGAATCTAACAATGGTATGATAGTCTGCTTGATGAATACAAGTTAGGGACCATGTTACCGCATCTTTAAAAGGTTGAGGACCCTAGTTCACATTTGATTGGTTGGGGAGTCATAGGTCGCAATTTACCCAAAAATGACTTGAGCATGGAACTGGAAGACGAGGAAAAAATGTCTATTTCTTTGATCTAGTAATTTGAACATACTCAAATCACCTATTCAATTATAAAGTTTCTCCCATTCTCTTAAATTCTAAATTCCATTACACGTGGGTCATGTAAACTATAAGGTCAAACTTCTACAGTTTTCATGTAACTTGCATTCTCCAAATCTTCAAATGTTTTATTTTCCTCATTATATTCATCAATTTTTAGTGGTCGTGGAGAAAATTAATCGGTTCAGTTTTTACCCCACAAACAAAATTGTACCAAACAAGCTGTAAAATCAGTATAACCAGGCAGCATGAAGCAGCTTGCCAAAGGTAACCAAATTTTCCACAAGTTGGAAGTTCCACAAAATTCCAATATATATTGACCTGCTTCAAGGAATAAAATCTCATCTACCCTGTCCCATTGTTTTTTTTTTTTTTTTAAGAATGGAGAAATCACAGCCATATAGTTGGCCTATGACTGAACAAATCTTGTAAGTATAAGGGAAAGGAATAAGAAGTCCTATAGATCTTTTGAATAATAAGAAGCATGGAACATCATAACAAAGGTTGGAGGCATAGAATTGTTATAGCATACCACTCAGCAGCTGCTTGTAACATGCCATCAGTGATAATATGAGCACCAGAGAGAAGAGCTCCTAACCCAATCCTAAATGAGCAAAAGCGTAATTTAGAGAAGTAGAAGTAAGAAAATTAGAATATATCTGAAATAATATGTAGGAATTATTACAGACCCGGGAAAGAGGTACATGTTATTTGCTTGATTCACGTGGCCTATTTTTCCATTCCCTGTTCAGAAATGTTAATGCAATTGGTACTCATCATAAACATAAATAAGCATGGAAATGCAGTGGTGGTTACAATTAACAAGAAGCAGCCCACTTCTTTTCCCTCCACCCCAAAAAATGGGAAAGGAAATGAAGTTGATATTTCACAGTGGAAGAGAGGGCTTAATTGATTAACAACAATTATACAATGCCAATAAAGTAGCAATCTATAGAACAAAAATAGTACCAAGATTAACATCTGCAAAGGGGCTCCCACTTGCGAATACTATATCTTCACCAGCATGGTTGAAAGCCTCAACAGCAGTGCATTCGGCTGTATAATAAAGCATTTACAGAAAAAGTTCAAATGTTCAACAGAAGTATCATAAATGCCTTCAATGAAATATATTCATGATTAAGAGAGCTTCTAGACAAACCATTTGCTGTGGGATTTGACATTGCAAAAATAGCAGGTTTAGTGGAGTCCGACTCTCGCATAGCCTTAAGGACCTGATTAAAATCCCAAGAAATAAGCAAAGAAAAAACCCTTGCCCTTTCTTAAATTTGAAAACTTTCAGTAATACATATAATACAGTGAATCAAACTTTATGCAATGTCAACCTCCTCATTAAAGACACCACCAACTCCAGACAAGCCAAGAAGCACATGAGGCTTAACCTTCTTGACCTGCATAAAGTTAATTTTCTGCAGTTATTGTCTAACACATGGAATCTCTAACTCGTAATGATGATAAAGTCATCCTTACACCGTATGGCTTAGTAATCTTTACATTCAAGCTAACAAGGTTTGCCAATGCATTAGTTCCTTTCCAAAGTATATCATACCCTCCACAGCTCTATCTGATGTTGCATAAAAAAGAAAACTTACCACTTCATTAAGACTGGCTCCCTCATGAAGTCCTAGTCCTTCAATTTCTCCTTGGGTTTTGGCAAAAGGTGCAGCTGCAGGATCAATATCTTTTCTCTCTTTCGTGATAAGACCCTGCAATTGTACATGCTCAAAATACATTGGAACCAAATTCGAATGAAAAACCTATGAGGACAATAAATGCAGAATGTAGCAAATAGACTTCATATTTGTACAGTGCAACTGTACAAA
>OU503042.1:26096160-26114095 GCA_912172775.2 Fraxinus pennsylvanica | reverse complement strand
TTTTAAAAAAAAAAAAAAAAAAAAACCTAATTAAAATGGATGTCAAATAGGGGCTTAGAATTGTTTGATTTGGTTCAAAATTAAAATATTAACGACTTCTCATAAATTAAAATCTACGATTTTGTACGAGCAATTTAGTGTGAATCAGGGACGGATACAGGGGGCTGGGCTGGGCTGTAGGCCCCCCCCCTACAACAGTTTTTCATGTGTAAATTTTTTTTTTTCGCATATTAGTCCGATTTGAAATTTTGTAGCCCGTTCTTGAATTCAATCCTGGATCCGTTCCTGATGTGAATTGACCAATTTTGCTTCCACCCCTTGTTAGAAGTTTCCAATTATAATCTCTATCCGATTCGCCATGCTAATACGTAAGAACAAAACCAAAAGCATACTCCTAGGGCAAGTTTGGTAGAAGTGCAGTGGACGTAAAAGCGTGAGACGGAACCCTGTATAGTTAGGGAAAAGTTTTTACTATTGGTCCCTCACATATTAATTCAGTAACAAAGTGGTCTTCAATATTTAAAAAGAGATAAAACTAGTCCCCAACATTTTATTATAAGAACAAAATCAACCCTTAACCATGGAAGACAATAATGAATGGACCCAGCAGACAAATCCAGACGCCACGGTATATAACAACATCATCCAATTGTATTCATTTATTGGTAAAAACCCCAATGAGCGTACGACTTTTCCATTTCTGTCATATAGAGAAGTCTGTCTAACGCAAATGCAAAATCCCATCGATTATTATTATTCGATTCTTCTTCCTTTCCAACTCATTCAAGCTTTCAATCGAATATTACCTTCTTTACATTGACATCCTTTTAATGTTTTGCAAGCATCGTTTATTATAATATTTTTTTCGACGAATAATTGTTGTTCAGAAGGTTCCAGATTTGCGAATTCAACAATTGCGCGAAGCAATGCTCAGGTAAGGGCATTAGAAATTGCGGTTTCTTGAATATTAGTTTTATTTCTATTTTCTGATCTACGGCAGTAGAAGATTTGTAAATGTAATTTTGTTGCTCCTTATATATCGCTCGTATTTTCCTCTCTGATTTGCTTATATGTTCATCTATGTGATTTGATTTGTAATTATTGTATAAACTGTGAAAAAAAAAAAAATTCAATTATGCGATGTTGATATTATGAGAGCACAGTTACATATTTGGTTGTAAATTGATCTCTGATCTTGTTCAATAGTGTTACAATCCAAATATATATACTGATATTTGTGAATTTCTAATTATGGAGCCTTAAATTTTCGTGAAGGTTTATCGATTAAGAAATGCATGGTTGTTGAATTAGATAGGACATACAGCTACCAAATAATATTTTAATTTATTTATCAATGCAGATAAGACCTTTCCCGTGAACCTCTGCATGTTAGGTATTCCTGTCTGTATGTGACATTTACTGAAAAGAGCTGAATTTGATGAGTGTATGGATAAGAGGCAACACATTGCGATATTTACTACGGCGAGCCTTCCATGGCTAACTGGGACTGCTGTCAACCCTCTATTTCGTGCAGCATATCTTGCAAGGGATGGCGAGAGAAAAGTCACCTTGGTTATTCCTTGGTTGAAATTGAAGGACCAAGAACATGTCTATCCGAACAACATAACTTTTAATTCAGCGGATGAGCAAGAAAAATATGTTCGCCAATGGCTTGAAGAACGGATTGGGTTCACATCACCTTTCATAATACGTTTCTATCCAGGAAGGGTAAGTGATATTGTTATTATTTAAGTTGAAAGTGAAGCAAGCATACATCCGCTGCTTGTTGAAAGTAAAGAAAGGGCTGATGTGATTATTATGCATAAATGGAGAACCTTGATCTTGTTGAAAACTTATTTTTAGGCTTTTCCTCAGTTGGTCTGGCAAAAATACCATTTCCTTACAATTAGTCGTGTACCTATTCATATTGAAAAGCATACATATTTCAATATTTCCTGATACTTGAGAAATTAAAGCTGATAATCGTTTCCCTTAAGATTTGTGGAGTATGTGAATTATTCGTACCTCAAATTATATCATGGCATCGGAACTGTGGCATGATGGCATCTCCTTCTATTCGCTTCATGTTACCATAAGGCTAAGATAGGGCCATTTACAATGATAGGATATGCTTTTCATCTTTTCTATGTACTGGGAAGAGAGGAAGTGGAGCCTCAGATGGTTTGGAACTGTAAATCCAGGACTGAGAATTTTGCTTTTGCGGAGTCTGTATTCATGGACAACTGAATTCTTCATATTTGTGTACTGATTTTCACTGAGTTTTGGGAGTCTGTTTCTGATGTAGACTTTCTGTGAATCTTCTAGCATATGGATGAGGCACCGCCTTGTTGAATTGTCATATCATTTGTCCATCTTATCTATTAAACAACAGGTATCAGTGGTTATCTGCATTTTATTTGGTTGAAGTCTTGGTATATAGTACAGGGTCAGCCCATCCTTTCCACACCCCATCCTTTCCATGCATCTCTTACATAAATATGGAGACCTTTTTCGGATGTATTGATTCCTCTGCAAAAATATACTTCTCGCTTCTTTGAATATTTGATATTTCTGTTCTATTGTTACTGCATTGTACTGATTTGAACCTAGAGAAGTAAAATAACCCTATCAAATCATTATTTTAAAGTGCTCTTATTATCATGTTGTAGTTCTCTCTTCATAAAAGGAGCATTCTTGCTCTAGGGGATATTACTGAGATCATCCAAGATGAAGAGGCAGATATTGCTGTCCTTGAGGAGCCCGAGCATCTTACATGGTATCATCATGGTAAAAGGTGGAAAACAAAATTTCGTCTGGTTGTAGGCATTGTTCACACCAATTATTTGGAATATGTGAGAAGAGAGAAGAATGGACAACTGCAGGCATTTTTTCTGAAATACATAAATAGTTGGGTTGTCGATATATATTGCCATAAGGTAGGTTTCTAAACAGTTCCTTTTTGAATTATTTATTTATTGTATGCATTAAATTATATTTTCCTTCTGCCTTAAATTAGTTTTCCCAGTATGCCTTCTTTGTATCGAGGTGAATAATAATATTGAAGTCCTTAAACGTGGCATTGTTTTGTTCATTCTCTTTGGATTAGATAGACTGCAGATGTACTAATGGAACTCGAAATTCAGCATGTTTAGTTTTATTAGTTGTTATCTGGAACAGTTGTATTCATGACTTTGTTGTTGTGAAGCTGGATATTCATGACATCAAGGAGACCGTCTTGGAGTTTCTGTATTTTTTGGTTCCATTTTGATTGTTTGTGAAAACCAGTTGCATGTATAATCATCATCTTGCAAAGCTTTCATAGCAAGGAAGAAACCTTGCTGACAGAGTTTGAAATTTCTCTTGAATGGTTTCCCTATATTAAATTTGTGGATATTTGAGGCTTTACCATTGATTGTACCTTGACGATTGGCGAATGACAAACTTGATCTTGAGATGAATTTTTTAAATTTCTAGTGGATTGCATCATTTCTCTTAATAAAGAAAGAGATAAGGTCTGGAATGTATATGCCAGTCATTTTACAAGCGCCAGGCAATGTCAAGGGAAATATGTTAATTTTATGTATGACTATTACTAGTTTAGAAAAAAAATATTAGTTTATTCTTTAAGATTAAGTTTAGAGAATAACTGAATATGAAGCTGTAGGAAATACTATAAAATTTTAGTGGCAAGAGTTAATTGCTGAATTTCAGGAAGTTTTTCTGTTGCATCTCTCTGATTGCTGGTAAATGGTAATAAATTATTCAACTGCTAGCTGTTGAGTATGACTTGCCTAACACTGGCAGGTGATAAGATTATCGGCTGCCACCCAAGACCTTCCGAGATCTGTTATCTGCAATGTCCATGGGGTCAATCCTAGATTTCTTGACATTGGCATGAAAAAGAAAGAGCAACAGTGGAATGGAGAGCAGGCTTTCACAAAAGGCACATACTATATTGGGAAGATGGTGTGGAGCAAAGGCTTCAAAGAGCTACTTAAACTTCTGCATGAACATCAAAAAGAGTTAACAGGTCTTGAGGTTGATTTATATGGCAGTGGACAGGACTCTGATCAAGTTCAGGAAGCTGCCGAGAAGCTGGAAATACCAGTCAGGGTTCACCCTGGTCGTGATCATGCTGATTCTTTATTTCACGAGTAAGACCTTAACGGCCGCTATCTGCTAATATTCGTTTGATGTAAAAAATCCCTCTAGGAAAAAAAAAATAAATCGAAAACAAAAATGTACAACTATCTGCGGTTGATTCAAACTTATGCCTGTGATAAATAGTAAATAGTCAATGCCATTCAAATTCTAGGGCTTATTTAGTTTTTTTTTGAGTTCCCTTCCCCTTTCTTTGTTTTTATCTTTATAAAATTTCCTCTCTTTTGCCTTGGGGGAGAAGTTGCTGTGAAGAGGGTATTGATAAATCACGAGGCAATCTTGAAATTCACTTGAAGGTGGCTAAAAACCATATAATACTATGGTTTCACCGATCTCCGTAGTGTTCGCTGTTATATATTTTCAAATAAATCAATTCCCTCAGAGGGATGCACCATGAAGTCCTACCAGTTATTGCTGCATCTGATAGTGCAGCGTATTGTGCTGTCTATTTTCCCAATTTGCTGATTCTTCAAATGTAGGGTTTGGCTGAATTTTTTCTTCAACGATTTGATTCCTTGAATTTGCCTAGTGTTTATTTCTCTAAACTTATTGATAATGGTACTTTCACTAAGGAAGGTCATCCAAGGCATGTGGGATAGAAATTTGTTCGAGTTGGAAGATCGTGAGGATGTATCTTTCTCAGAAGAAGTTCTCCCTAAATTAAGATTCACAAATATCTACACTCCTGTATGAAACTGATTAGTCATTTTCCTTTTGGGGTTTATGTCTCTCTCTCTCTCTCTCTCTCTCTCTCTCTCTCGCAGCATAATTTTGCAAGTTTCTTTGAAAAGAACGTATTGAAGTTCAGTGAAAAGAAAAAAGAATGTTCACGCTTGTTCTTCCACCTCCATTCCCTTCTCCCCTAAACGTGGCTTGCTTGCTTTCCAGTTGCATTCCTTAAGGATTTTAATTTCTATGTGAATTTTAATGGCATATGTAGTATTATAACCTTGTTACCCATACACTGGTTGGTTACATAGTTAATCTCAATGTTGCTTTTTCTTCTCTTCAATCCAGCTACAAGGTGTTCCTGAATCCCAGCACCACAGATGTAGTCTGTACAACCACAGCTGAAGCATTAGCAATGGGCAAGATAGTGGTATGTGCTAATCATCCCTCGAACGATTTCTTCAAGCAGTTCCCAAATTGCCGAACGTATGATGACGGCAACGGGTTTGTTGAAGAAACACTCAAGGCATTGCAAGATCAGCCTGCTCCCCAAACTGATGCTCAAAAGCATGAGCTATCTTGGGAGGCAGCTACAGAGCGGTTTCTGGAAGCTGCAGAGCTGGACGTGGAAGCTGCAGAGCTGGACGTCATGCCTACAAAGAAAGTGAACAAGACATCCTCAAAGCTCTTCATGTCCACATCTTTCAGTTTCAGGAGGAATTTCGAGGATGCATCTGCAATGGTACATTTTCTGGGAACTAGATTTCTAAGTTCACAACCGGATGAAGAGCAATGTAAAGAGGTTGGATTGTCAGTATCTCCCAAAAAACGTTCATACCCTTCAAAAAGATGGGTTTTCTAAGATTGATTCCTGTATTTTTGAAATATTCTGCAAATTTGGTTCTCTGTCCTACTTCTCAGCACCCTCCATTTTGATGGCAGTGATACGATGAATAGAAAGTACTCCGAATCTTTACATGGGTTTGAGCAATTTCATTATCCGAATAGAGCTTGACGTTGTTTGCATACATTTTATGTAGAAGTTGAAGTTAGTTTCTTTTTAGGGAAGATCGGGTTTGAGCAATTTCATCATCTGATATAGGGAAGATCGTGTTATCCATTTGTATTCGTAACATGTACAATGATTGATCACTACCTACTAGTTTGTTTGATTTCACCTTCTAATTGTAACTACTTGTAGAAGTGGATTTGACCAACTTTCCCATTCTAGGTTGGCCAAGAAGCCTCTCTCTTTCTCTGTTAGACGTTTGTTTTGATATTTTTTATTTTCGTTCATTCCTTATACCAGAGAATGGTAGCTGCATTTGACGTATTTTTTAAATTAATTTATTATTATTATTATTATTATACAATGAAGCTGGCAGCAGCCAATGAAGATTTCTTGTACTTTCTCTGAAAACACATGACCGACAAACTTGATTTCCAGTCTCAGACGTGCGAAATCAGCAGTTGATAATTGAAGTATCAAGAGGCAACCATACTTGCCATCCAAAACAGCAATACAACCACGTAATACCATCAAGTATTAAATTTTGAGATCATAGTAGAAAAGTCGACTGATAAGTCACCCTGGTGTCCATAAAACCGTACATGATGTATAAGATATTTACTTTATATGTCCCATAGCGAATAAATTATTTTACATATTCAAGTATCCCCTTCCATTGTTGTCCCGAAGAGTAAACCATAAGAGCCTTCACCATTACTTGCCTGATTTTATTGCAAGACTAGCCCTATATTTTGTCATCTACTAAGATCATTTCCAACTTGCGCAATTTCTATGTCAAAATGGCGCAACTTTCACACCATCTTATTTTGTCATCTACAATTTATTATACTAAATGTTACACCAAATAAACAGCGTTCCCCTCTATTTTTTTAATAATTAATTTATTTCAAAAACATTTAATTGCATATTCTATTATTAATAAAATTACTCAATTGTAATGAGTAATTTTATTTAATATATTCAATAGATATTATTTATTACTATTAAAATAAATATAAATTAAATTAAATCATTAAATAATAAAAAGGTATAGAAAGGTATATAACAAGAACTAATATTTGTTGTGGTATTAAACGAAGGACAAAATGAAAAATAATAAAATTCTACATATTACACCAAATGAACAATGATGCATCAAAGTTGGTATAACACTATTCATTACATCAATTTGATGTCAAAATTGAAGTTGAGTTGGAGAGAAAATTTCATGCCAAAATGACATTTAAATATTTTATGCCAAATTGGTGTTGGGTTGGAGATGGCACAAGTGTCGTTACTATTAACTGGAAGATCACTCAATTCATGGAACCTACCGTGATCTTAATCACCAATTAATTATTTGTAATGTCATTGCTAAGCAATGCTGCTTAATATACCATTTCTCTTCGTAAGAAAGTAAACAACACATTTCTAATTCGTCCTTTCTTATAATTTGAAATGCTACTGCTATAAAAAAAAAGTTAAAAAAATAAAATAAAATTAATGCATTTTGAGATATAATTGCTATTGAAAAGCAAACAATTTTGCAGGGAAATTCATCTTATTGTGAAACTCTTATCTCGACCAATTTATTATTTATTCTACATTTCTTATTTCTTCATTATAGTAAGTGGTTTGAGTGTTACTCTGCCGGCTTAATCTCGTAGATTTAGTCTTGTAGGAGTTGTCTTTGCATGTATTTTTTCTGCCCAGGTTTCTGCATTTTAAATTAGAAAATTAGAATCTAATATTGGCATGAAGATTTTCCAACTAAGTTCACAGGCTCCATCAAACTCAATCCAAATACACTGTCCACTGCCTCAAGTATTCACTCAACTAAGAATCGCATATTTTCCAATAATCTCAGGCCTCGCATTCAAAAACTGAGTCGTAAGTTCATTACAGGACGTTCGAAAGCAGCAGAGACAAATTTCTGTATCTGAAATGAAGGAGGAAATTCTCCGAAAACTCCTCCCTGTCCGTCCTCTAGAAAGAGAAGTACTTGATTGATCAAATCCACCTCGCTAAAATGCGACAGCCTGAGAGTCCACTGTCCAACCATCAGCCATAAAGCTATATAATCTTCAGCAGCACCATAAATTTACTGAAATGTTCTGGTATGAACTTCCATATGACTGAGGCAAATAACCTGTGTAAGAAAGGCAGTGATTCATCAGCTTGTCTGATGAGATGGGACATCAAGTAAATATCTATCACATGGTAAAGGTCATTGTTGAGGCTCAAACCTGTGATCTATTATGTGCTCCCAAAATTCGGTGAAAGTCGCATTTACTAAAATGTAACTCTTCTAGTTGGGGTGTTTTTACTGGATGGTGACAATTGGCTTGCTTCTAGGTGTTGGATGATATTCTGGATGGTTTATCATTTAACTTGGCCGCAACTCTTTGTTGGGCATAATCATAATTTTTGATTTTCGTCTTTTGAGAGAGAAAATCACCACCCTCTAATTAGGGTTCATTTTGTTGCTTTACTCTACTTGAAAACCTCATTCGAGGCAATAAATTTTGTAACCCTAGTGTTGTACTTGAAATTTGAGTGATCTGTGTGAAAGAGTCCGAGTGATCTTTCTATTTAGTATGACTTTAGATTAGGGTTTGGAGATTTGAGTGTTCTTGGTGAAATATTCCTTCGATTTTCAGAGTGATTGAAAGATAAGTCTTCAGTAGACTATATCTATTGTAATATTGAACGATCTTGTAACCTTTTTCGCGATTTTTGGGCTATCTAGTGCAACCGAGCATATATCCAATTTGTTGGATGCTCGACAGGGGATTAAGAGTTAGAAGCGGTCGTCGAACCACTGGGGCTTCGGCGAGAAAATTCCTTGTGTTCGATTTTTTAATTTTTGCAAGTTTTACTTTCTATCATTGTATCTTGAGTTTAATATCGTGTTTCTCTGGACATTTTCAGTTGTATCAGAGCTAGAACTGAGAACAAGACACCTGGATCTTGAAAAAAGTGTGAGATCAATTGTAGATCTGAAATTTTTTGGAATTGCTGTTAAACAAAACTGAAAGATATCGAGTTTTTATAAACTCGTTGGGTAAGATCTTTAATTTTTGTAAAGTTTACTTTCAGAAATTAGAGTTTCTTGATTTTTCCCTTAATTTACCATACATTGTAACTTCCTGGAGATTAATCTTTGTCCAAAGGCTCCTACAAGGCTTTGGGAATATAAGATAAATCCAGTACATGTGTTTATATGGAGGATCTTGAAGGATAAATATCTGAAAAATAGAGTAATAATCTTTGTTTGCGTGGTTTTGCCATACATGTTCCTTGATTGAGATTAAAACTTGCTAAATTTGTGAATTCTTGTTTTACTGTGTTATCGTGATTTGTGATTGACACTAATCTGTATTCTTGTTATTCTTTGCAAATATGTGAAAATGGTCTTCAATATGTGGAATCAGAAAATGAAGGTCATTCTAATGTAAATGAGATGTGTTAGGGCATTAAAAGATAGTTGGCCCATTGATTTACTCCCTGCAAAGAAAACTGAACGTGCATAAGTTGCTTGAAGCTCTATTTTCTTGTACTTATCAGAAAATGTGATAAGAACTATTGGCGAAACAAAATCTTCTTCTGAATTGTGGACTAAACTTCATGCTAAATATATGACTAAGACTACTCCAAATAAATACTATATGTTAAAGCAATTCTTTTCTTTTAAAATGGATCCCTCAATTGATTTGGATGAAAACTTGAAACAACCGAGCATATATCCAATTTGTTGGATGCTCGACAGGGGATTAAGAGTTAGAAGCGGTCGTCGAACCACTGGGGCTTCGGCGAGAAAATTCCTTGTGTTCGATTTTTTAATTTTTGCAAGTTTTACTTTCTATCGTTGTATCTTGAGTTTAATATCGTGTTTCTCTGGACATTTTCAGTTGTATCAGAGTTAGAACTGAGAACAAGACACCTGGATCTTGAAAAAAGCGTGAGATCAATTGTAGATCTGAAATTTTTTGGAATTGCTGTTAAGCAAAACTGAAAGATATCGAGTTTTTATAAACTCGTTGGGTAAGATCTTTAATTTTTGTAAAGTTTACTTTCAGAAATTAGGGTTTCTTGATTTTTCCCTTAATTTACCATACGTTGTAACTTCCTGGAGATTAATCTTTGTCCAAAGGCTCCTACAAGGCTTTGGGAATATAAGATAAATCCAGTACATGTGTGTATATGGAGGATCTTGAAGGATGAATATCTGAAAAATAGAGTAATAATCTTTGTTTGTGTAGTTTTGCCATACATGTTCCTTGATTGAGATTAAAACTTGCTAAATTTGTGAAATCTTGTTTTACTATGTTACCGTGATTTGTGATTGACACTAATCTGTATTCTTGTTATTCTTTGCAAATATGTGAAAATGGTCTTCAATACGTGGAATCAGAAAATGAAGGTCATTCTAATGTAAATGAGATGTGTTAGGGCATTAAAAGATAGTTGGCCCATTGATTTACTCCCTGCAAAGAAAACTGAACGTACATAAGTTGCTTGAAGCTCTATTTTCTTGTACTTATCAGAAAATGTGATAAGAACTATTGGTGAAACAAAATCTTCTTCTGAATTGTGGACTAAACTTCATGCTAAATATATGACTAAGACTACTCCAAATAAATACTATATGTTAAAGCAATTCTTTTCTTTTAAAATGGATCTCTCGATTGATTTGGATGAAAACTTGAACAGATTTACAAAACTTATCCAAGACTTGGCCAACTGTGATGAAAAAAATTTAAAAGATCAAAAGGCTGTAGTCCTATTAAACTCAATTAGTGACGTGATTTAAATCTGAAAAGTCCTATTAAACTCCATTAGTGACGTGATTTAAATCTGAAATTGAAGATATCAAACAGAAACTTAAATCTGAGTTTGATATGAAAGATCTTCGTTCTGCCAAAAAGATCTTTGGTATGCATACATATCTTGAGAAATAAAGAAAAAGATGTGTCATTTCCGAATCAACATGATTATGTGATTAAAAATCTGAAAAAGTTTTAACATGTTTGATTGTAAACCAGTAACTTTGCCTCTTGCCAATCATTTTAAGTTTTCATCTGAATTTTGTCCCAAAACTGGTGAGGAATTTGATAGAATGTCTAAAATTTCTTACGCTAATGTTATTGGATCTATTGTGTATTTGATGGTATTTACTAGACCTGGCCTTGCTCATATCATTAGCATACTTAGTAGATTTATAAGTAATCCTGGGGAAGAACATAGGAATGCTTTAAAATGGCTTCTAAGATATCTGAAAGTTACTTATGATTTTGTTGTGTTTAAAATGAATAAAGAGGGGAAAATTTTAAAAGGTTTTACTGACTCTAACTTTGCTGGAGATAGGGATAATAAAAAATCAACATCATTTTATTTCTTTACTTTGTGTGGCACTGTAATTAGTTGGAAATCTCAACTTCGGAAAATTGTGGCTTTGTCCTCTACTGAAACAAAATATATTGCTACTTCTAATGCATGTAAAGAAGGTGTTTGGTTAAGTGGTTTGTTGAAAGAACTAGGTTTTGTTGATAATAATGCAATCTTATTCTCTAATAACCGATGTGCTATACATTTGTCTAAAAATCCCATGTTTCATGATATGATTAAACACACATTAAATATCATTTTATTAGAGATATTATTTCAAAAGGAATTCTGAAAATTGGTAAGGTTGTTACCAAATTTAATCCTTCAGATATGGGAACAAAAATAATACCTTTGAACAAAGTTCAAAACTGTTTGAAGTTATTATGTGTTGATACTTTGTAATGCATGTATAGGTACTTAGAGCAAATGAAAAATGCAATTGCTGATATTGTTCTTGGCTACACTTTTAGTCCCAAATTTCTAGTAGCAAAGTGGAGATTGTTGAGGCTCGAACCTATGATCTATTATGTGCTCCCAAAATTTGATGAAAGTCGCATTTACTAAAATGCAACTCTTCTAGTTGGGGTTTTTTTACTGGATGGTGATACTTGGCTTGCTTCTGGGCATTTGATGATATTTTGGATGGTTTTATCATTTAACTTGGCTGCGTCTTTTCATTTGGCATCTCTGCATTTTCTGTTTTCGTCTTTTGAGAAAGAAAATAACCCTCTGATTGGGGTTCTTCATTTTGTTGCTTTACTCTACTCGAAAACCTTATTCGAGTCAATAAATCTTGTAATTCTAATGTTATACTTGAATTCTGAGTGATCTCTGTGAAGGAGTCTAAGTGATTTTTCTATTTAGTATAACTTCAGATTAGGGTTTGGAGATTTGAGTGTTCTTGGTGAAATATGCCTTCGATCTTCAGAGTGATTGAAAGATAAGTCTTCGATAGACTATATCTGTTGTAATATTGAATGATCTTGTAACTTTTGTTGCTATTTTTAGACTATCTAGTGCAATCAAGCATATATACAATTTATTGGATGCACAATAGGGAATTAGGCATTAGAAGCGGTCGCCGAAGCTCTGGGGCTTCGGCCGGAAAATTCCTTGTATTCGATCTTTTAATTTCTGCAAGTTTTACTTCCTGATGATCTGAGATTATTTTGTACCTTGAGTTTAATAGTGTTTATCTGGGCATTTTCAGTCATCGTTTCACATTTAATAATTTACAGGGATAATTAGCATTCCCACGTCCGTTAGGCATCAGGCTGATTCGGGGAAAGAAAGAAAGCAGGTGGAAATGCCAACTTATGAATTTAGGCAAGTAAAAGGTGAGGAAGGGGATGCTTAATAGGTTGCAAAGTGTTCTCTGTAGAATATAGCAGTTGTTTCACATTTCTAGTCTACTCCTTCCCTTTTCCAGAAACTGAATGCAGCTGTGTATTCAGTTTATATATATCGCCGTAATCATAAGTATATTGACATGGACTAAAAGTCAGCAATAACAAATTTGAGCAGTTGGAAATGCTGAACTTTAGGAAAATCAAAAACGAGGATCAGCAGGACAGAACACTTATTGACAGTGATGTAGATGCTGACCTTCAGATTCATGGAAATATTGCATTCACGAATGCCTCTGCGTCAAAGGGTTGCAGATCTTCTACACCTTCACCAACACCAACGAACTTCACAGGAATGCTGAGCTCATCAACTACACTAACCTGCAAGAATTTTGGGAAAATAGCACATAACAGATATTGGAGAGTAAGAAATCATTATAAAGTGAATGAACTAAAAAAAAAATTAAAATAAAATAATAATAGTAAAAATTAAAAATGCTAAACATACCACGCAACCACCTCTGGCAGTACCGTCCAGTTTGGTCAATATCAAACCAGTCACTCCAACAACCTGGGATTGAATATTAAGCCCAAATAACAGGCACAAGTTTATAGTGCAGTAGAGGAGGGGAACTAACTAACATAAATTTCACTTTAACAGACTGGTATTATGCTACTGGGATAAAGGTTTCAGGATTAAGCACCATTTTTCATTTCCTGGTAGGGCGAGGTGTGTAAGCAACCCTTGAGTAAACAAGAATATGTTTAACCCACATTTCCGGTGTAAATGGACAAGGGTAGGAAATATTACATCATTAAATTCTCTGGCTTGTGGAAGCATGTTTAGACCAGTTGTCCCGTCCAACACTTGCAGGATTTCCTGCAAAAATTATAAGAGAAATTTAGAGTCACAACAAAGCAAAAAATATTTCCACAAGTTCTGAAGACATGTAAATGGGGAAAAATAGTTTAATATGTGGTTGTAATCTAGGCCGACCCCTGAACTTCTAAAGTTCCTTTGGTATTTCTGCAGTTCATTCGTGAACATTATTTGATCCATTCTCCAGAACCTTGTGCAGTGTCATAGTTTAATAATAATTTTACACCCTCAAGAACAGTATCTATGTAACCCGTCCCCCTCCCCATAGTGAAGAAAAATCAAGAAAGGATGAGAAGCATTTGATCTATAATGCATATTTGAAATCAAGTTAACAAAGTTTTGGACTCAAAACCCATTATATTAAACAACATTAGTGGATAATCATATAGTACTAACATGAGATAGTTATATAAGAAATAAAGCTGAGAATGCTGACATTGGGTGCACCAGAGACAGCTTTCCCAATAGCTTTCTTACATTTAACCAGCTCTTCCATCAGGCTATAATTGGTATGCAAACCTGATTATCAAAAGAAATCTTAAGAAATCCACGACGCCAACTGTAAAATGTAAAGATATATACATCTGTCAGACTTACGTCCGGATGTGTCGCAGAGGACAATATCAAAACCTTGTTCTTTTCCCTTTTTCACAGCCTGTGAAAGAACTGCTCAGGGGAAACTTTAACATCGTGTGATAAGAGTATTGGGAACTTAAATCTCATTACCAGACCAATCAGATGTTTACCTGATGATGCTTTTGCATTCTCCTTTTCAGCTACAACAATCTCACAGTCGGTCCTTTCAGCCCATATCTCCAATTGATCACTTGCAGCTGCTCTAAAAGTATCTCCTGCCGCCAACAATACCTGGAAATATACTGAAGTGTCAAATGGAAATGAGAACCAATACCCCCAGCAAAGCTAGGATTGTGTCTATGACTCAGCATGATGTCTAATTACTGAGTGCACTGACCAGACACCGGAATCTGGCAATTATTGGAATTTTCAAGCTTTGGTGATCTCATATTACTTAAAAATGCATATCAACAATTAAATCAAGACAAGGTTCTCAACTACTCATAATGACAAAGAAACAAAATGAAAACACTTGCATACAAAAGGCACAGTCTCCAGAATTATCGTTACTCTTAATTTGGAAGTGAAGTTCAAAAAAATATCATGAAATGACATTCCAGATAAAAGGCTTCATTAAAGCAACTAAGGCACCTTAAAAACTATTTTCATGATACAATTCCTTGATCTGAATGTCAAACAAATTTATTTATGAATCTCATGTAGTAGTTTCAAAACTTGCAGAAATCTGCCAATGTTACTGATGCAAATGAACATATAGAAGTCAAAATCGTATTAAAATCAAAGTAGACATAACCAAATAAAAAGAAGAACATAAACAAAAATTGAACCATCACCTCACCTTGGCACCTTCTTTCTTCAATCTATTGGCCAGCTTCCCTGCATAGAAAATTTTTGTCAGTTATTCTCTCGTTAGAATCTTCAGCATCCTGAGAAAAATGACTAAAGTTTTACACATGTTTTGCAAAAGAACTGCAAGAAAAAGAACTTACTAGAAATAATACCACGACATGAGTTCCCCAAAGATATAAAAACAATATGCTATAGACATAAATGACACTGCAGTTGCTCTTTAATAATTTCAACTGCAAACCTTTCACCATACTATATTCATTGAATAACAAGTAGGTTTAATGAAATTTTCTCGAAGTGCTAACTGCTAGCGACAAACCATGACCCAGCAAGATGCTTAAATTTTATACTTTTTTACTTTTAACATAAAAAATGCTTAATTGTCAACAACAATATGAAACAGTTATAAATAGTCTTTCAGTTGCTTGTATATCATTGAATATGTAAATCAATCACAAACAACATTTTTGAAGACATGGAATGTTTCATTGACCCCGTCACCACCTAGTTGATCTTACCAAGAGATGTAGTCTTCCCACCTCCATTGACACCAACAATCATGATAACAGCTGGCTTCCTAGTAAGACAGCCATTGTCAACAACTAGCAGATCAGACGCTGGCACGCCAGACAAGAGAAACATAAATTTCTGATCTAATTCTAACCTGAAACCCAGTTGGAGATCTGTTTTAAGCTTTTTGCCAGTTAACAAATTCAATATACTCCTCTTTAATGCATCCTATTACCATCGAGGTTAATTTCAGGAAATTTGTATATCAAAACATTTGAACATATGTTAACAAGAAATACTTTGAGAACCCAATAGAGCTATTGCACAGATAAACACATTGAAATAATTACCTTGATCTCTCTCCCAGATTTGAGCTTCCCAGAGTATATATCTTCCCGTAAACTCTCCACAACCTTTATGGTAATCCTTGGCCCAAAATCAGCCACTAACAATGCCTAAAATGATAGTGAACAAACAAAACACATAAACCTCCATCACTTGCATACACTAGCGTTTGTTCAAACCTATAAACAAGTAATGAAAAAGAACCCCCTCTAATTATAAATAGTTCTACATTATACATAGCTATCGTAACATCCATAAGTTTACATAAGTTATACGTGTGTGTACTGTGATAAATAATCAGATACAAAAGTCCAAATAGAAGAGGTAAGATCAGAGATCAAACTGTCAGTAGCTACTAAATAAATAACAAGCCGTGGCCTAAACCTTTCAAGCCATTTTATATTTCTTAAAGTAAAAATGATATAAAAAAATTCTTTGAGGAAATTGCACTGAAATTTTCCTTTTTAAGTTTCGGCTATTACTAAGCCAGTAAGCCATACAGAAAACTCACTCATTAGAGAAACCCAGCTACCAAAAAGAATAAAACCCCATCCAGGCAAAGCATCTCATTCTTCAAACAAAGAAAAGAAACTTTTTTCCCACAAAAATTCCATTAAAATAGTAATTCATCCAGAAACGCAAACAGTGGAATTATCTTCTAGCGTGCAAATCAAAAAGAACAAAATCCCACCATCGAAACATCCACTTGAACTATTTTAAGCACTAATGGACAAGTGACCTAAGAAACAACCAAATAGAAATTCAGAATCTAAAGCTTACGTTTAACCTTATTTACCTTGAATAAAGAAGATAATTCAATTTGCTGGGAACTAAGGGAAATGGTATGGAATTTCTAGAAAAAACTAATTAATCGAAAGGAAAAAAGTAAAAACCTCTTCCAGACTATCTAGAACTCGATCAGTATCAGAAAGATTCCAATAAAGCAGAAGCTCATCAATGACAGCTAAATTATCTCTAGTTTTGGAGAAACCGGAGAACACTTTTTCCACGTCACTTTTGGCTTTCTCCTTGATTAACCTGCCCAGCTTAGTGAAAAAACCGGTCTGACCCGCCGAGCATTTAAACCGGGAGGTCCGGGTTGGGCATGTAAAAACCAAGTTAGTTGGGGGATTGATGAGTGTAGAGGCGAAATTCGGTGGTGGAAATGGTTGTTTGGAGCAGAGCGGGAGGAGATGAGAAGACAGAGAAGAAGCCATTGATTTTGGTAGTTAATGATGTGAGTGCATAGGCAGCATAGCTGGAATATATAATAGGGAAAATTGTAGCAGCGGTCCTTAACTTTTTCATTTTTTGTACTTTACCCTAATCTTCAATTTGTGTCATCGAAAGTCTTTAACCTTTCATAAATATGTACCTAGAGTTCAAATGGATGGAAATACAATTAGTTGATCAAAAAAGTCAAAATTTGATCAATTTTGACCAATTAAAAGGACAAATTAGTACTTTGCATTTTCCTCACATTAAATAAGTTAAAAAATTAAATTAAAAAACCAAAAACAAAAGAAAATGGGGGCTTCATCATCATCTTCCATAGAGGTGTCAAGACGGACGGGCAGGCCAGACCCGTGAAAATCGGGACCGCGGGCCGACCCGTGACCCGTGCTGGCGATTCACGGGCCATGGAGGTGTAGCCCGGGAGCTTCGCAGGTTGCACCCCCACGGACCGCGGTTAACTCGCGGCCCATGAAAAAAAGAACAAAAAAAAAACAAATTTTTTTTTTTTAAAAAGGGGGGAAAGAGCCGTTTGGCTCTCTCCCCAGCAGGCGTAGCCTGCAGCTGCCATGCAAGCGTAGCCTGCATGGTCAAATAAAAAAAAAAATAGTAACGATAAAAAAATTTTTTATTATTTTTTTTAGTAACGGTAATATTATCTCCTTCATCTATTAATTCCAATTTATTCTTACAATTATTTTTACAATATCCTCTCATTAGTTATTATACACAATTTCTTCATAGTTCAATCTTCATTTCTTCATACTTGTTACTACTTTACTACAATTTCTTCATACTTGTTACCACTTTTATACTTCATAGTTCATTCTTCATACTCAATTTTCACTAGTCACTACTAAACTTTTTAATCATACTATATTATGGATTCTTGCGATTCTTCTTCTCAAAATCTTATTTTCAATGATAGTTGCTCTCTAATAAATTTAG
>OU503042.1:26079546-26093810 GCA_912172775.2 Fraxinus pennsylvanica | reverse complement strand
TGAAAATTAAATGAGCGGTCATACCCTATATTATCTAAAATGGCACGAGATATACTAATAGTTCCAATCTCAACAGTGGCATCCGAGTCTGCTTTTAGTGCAGGTAATAGGGTATTGGATGAACGAAGATCTAGATTTAAAGAAGATATTTTGGAAGCTCTCATATGCATGAAAGATTGAATATTCGCGGATCGAATGATGCAAGATAAAATTAATGATGATGTTACTGGAAATTTAAAAAATCTTACAGTTCATGAAGATTGATTGATTGTGATGTACTTAAATTATAAATTATAGTAAAAGTAGGTGTCAACTTAGTTGGGATGTACTTTGCTATAAATATATACCTTCACGTAATTAGAAATGCATTTAGTTGTTAAATTTCAATTATTAAATTTGAATTCTATGTAAACATTTCTTGGTATAAATATGAATTTATCATTTTATTCAATTCTTAGTTTACATTTAACAAAAAAAAATTGCTATCAATATAAAAAATTCTTAGAACAACCCGCGACCCAGATGGGTCAGCGGGCGAGCTTAGGTTGTAGTCCAAAATTTGTGGACTGACCCGGAACCCGTAGTGGGCGGGCTTTTTTTCACACGAGCCGTTACCGGGCTCATATGTTGGCGGGCCGACCCGACCCACCTGGATTGACACCTCTAATCTTCCACACCCACCCTCACCAAATTAAAACGTCAACGGTGGCTAGCCATAGGCCACCACACTGTCCCACAAAATCAGAAATTGAAATCATCTCCTTCAAAACCAAGAAAACAAATCAAAACCAAAAATGAACTTACTCCTCCAACATCAAAACCAAAAATCAAATCAAACTCACTTTCACTTCCAACGCAAACAATTAGAGGTTGCCCAGTGGTGTGGGTCCTGAAGTAATTGGACCTCATTTTGCCTGTGGAATTAGGTAGAACTTGAAGCCAAAATTGGATTGTGACACAATTGGATCAATTGAGGGTATGCATAAGCTTAGGCGTGGCATGATTTAGGTTGATTTCGACCTCGACCCAAATCAAAACCAAATTAGTGGGTTTGATTGAATTTCAACCCAAACTAAACCAATCTAACTCTTAAACCAAACCGACCCAAACCAAATTGGTTTTATTTGGTTCAGTTCAGTTAGTTGGTTTTCAAATTTAGTCCAAATTGAATTTAAAAAAAAAAATTGTCGCAGAACTAAAGTAACAATCATAGTGAGTTTCATCGAAGTTGCAACATCAAATTTCAATAGAAAGCTACACACAGGGTTCATGTTCAATTCATAAGCTAAACATTTGATAGACGCTTTGCCCATACTTAAAACAAATGTTGAAAACAAGTTAGCGAGATAGCATTTAAATTTACAACGATGAAATTTATATATAGATAAGTTAAAAGTGCAATCAGACTGAGCAGAACAACAATTCAAAAGAATCGACAATTTTGAAATTGGAAACAAATGATTGCTTGCAGATATCAAATGTTCTATAAACTAAAAATATTAATTTTGTAACTCGATGCTTCTTTAGAGATATGGACAATTTCAAACGAGTCAAAGGTAGGACACCAGATTTAATTAAACGAGTTGGGTTGGATCGGTTAATCGTTAGGTTGGAGTCTTAACCTATAACCAACCTGAGACAACGTAGTAGTGGTTAAATATTAACCAAATCGATCTGATTTGCTATTTCAAACCGACCCGAGTCAATTCGATTTGATAGGTTTTTCAATTTTTTGTCCAACCTAAGTATGCCCATCATCGTTTGGTATTGTTGAGGGATTGTGGGTTGCCAATTTGGTGGATAAAGAGCTCCAGATTCGTCAATTAGAAGAAGAAGAATTTCTCATTTTGTGTGCGATTTATGGCAGAATTACAGTCTAAATAGGTCGATTGGGGCATCAATTAGAGAAACTGAGTACAAACCAATGGTCGTATGACGTTGCTAATGATTCGTGTGTTGCCAATTTTTGAAAAATCATTCACAAGCCTGTGAATTGAAAGAGACAGAATTGTCTCGCTTTTTCTCAAGGCATACTTGTATCAATCGGAGTTGTTTTGGATGATGTCTCACTTTGAATTGGAGCACCTAGGTGAGGTGAATTGACTCGCAATGGTGCATGACCATGGTTGTCACCGGAGTTTCCGGATTTTGTTGTTAGCCCGTGCGACTCCCATGATTTTAATGGTTGATTTTGATCACCGTATAATATTGTTTGTCTAATTGTTTGTGTGGGACGGTGTGGTGATCGGTGGTTGACCATTGTCGGTAGCTTTGATTTGATGGGGGATTAGTGAGTTGGGGGTATAGAAGATGATGATGCCCATTTTTATTTTATTTTTTGGTTTTTTAATTTAATTTTTTAAACTTATTTAGTGTGAGAAAATGCAAAGTACCATTTTGCCATTTTTAATTTGGTCAAAATTAATCAAATTTTGACTTTTTTGTCAACTAACGGTCAAATTGGTAGTTTCCGTCCAATTGGACTTCAGGTGCATATTTGTGAAAAGGTTAGGAACCTTCACTTGTACAAATTGAATATTAGAATAAACTTTTCAAAAATCGAAAAGGTTAGGAACCGCTGTTGCAATTTTCCCTAGATAATATTTGTAAGTACAATGTCGTAGACGCTTTTGCTTGATTTTAGTTAAGATTTCAGTACTGAAAATTGATTAAGCACATGTTCAGTAAGAATTAAAATTTAGATTTTAATTTAATCCCCCATTTGACGAATCTTAATTTTGAAAAAAAAAATGAGGTTTTGAATATTGAGTTTTTGGAGAATGTGATATTAGAAAGTAGATAAAATTTTTGGATTTACGCGGAAAATATTTTCATTATGTAGATGTGTGATTGAAAATGAGTATAAGAATTAAAAAATCTCGAAATAATGATTGTCAAATGAGTAATGCTATTCATCCTCATTGGGATCAAAACACAGTCTACGTGACGTTAATGTGGCATTGAATGCTAGGTGAAATTAAATAAGTAATTTAATTTTACCTTTCATTAACCTATTATTTAATGTCACATAGACTTTGTTTTCATCCTTACTGGAGATGAATCAAATAGAGTTTAAGTTAAAATCAATAATTAATTTTAATCATGTATTTTTATTGAAACCACAATTTTTAATCATATATTTTATCGAGTTTTATCGAAACAATTTTGCAACAAGTATATAAAAAATTTGACAGAAATCTTACATAAACATACTTGTCAGTTTTTCATGAATTTTTGACACAGCAAATACAAAAAATGCACCATACAGATATTGTTAACGCAACACTTGTATCATTTCTGTCAATAGTTCATGAACCTATGAAATTATTCTTATCAAAATATTTTAAAATTTGATTTTAGCCCCTTATTTGACAACAATTATTTGTAGAAAATTGAGTTTTGAAATGTGATTAAAAAGTAAGAAAAATATTTAAATTACGTGCATAATATTTTATTGTGTAAATGTATGATTTAAACTAAGTATATAGAAAAAAAGAATTTTGAAATAATGAGTGTTAAAAAGGGGCTTAAACGGGGGCTAAGAGAGGAAAATTATTTAAAAAAAAGAAAAAAGGAACAGGAGGATTCATTTTTTAAAGGGAAAATGAATATTTGGTCCCCCAACCTTTACAAAAGGTTGCATATTTACACCCAATCTTTAAAAATGACATCAAACATCCTAATATTTGAGTAAATGGGCATTTTTCATCGCTATTTGATAGGATTCGCACAATTTAACTAGGAGTGTACCGGTCTAGTTCGATGTGATCTTGAAAGGAATTGAACCGAATCGAGTGCTTATGAGAATCTTATAAATTGAATCATAAGTTCCATGTTTAACTATGGGACCGAACTAACCAGTTTTGGTTTAGTTATTTACATTGAAAAAAAATATAAAAATAAAACATGAAACTACTTATCAAATTAAAGCCCCTTCTGTCTCCTATTATTCCAAAATATTGTTTGCTACAATAAGATTTTTCACTACACATTCACACAATAAAATATTCTACACACAAACAAATAAAGTTACTTTAAATTTCAACTACACATTTTTCAAAAAATACTATTCATTATTCTATTTCTTCTACAATAATGGAAGTCAAACACACACTAAAAACAGACAAATGGAGTGTGAAATCACTTGTCGTTTTTGTAATATAACAACGAAAAAAATAATCAAATAAAGCAACAAACAAAAATCCACTCCAAATGGATTGAGAAGAGCATTCTTTAATTTCAATCAAATCATTCAAGTTCGCAATTTGAAAATAAAAAATAAGTCGATAATGATGATTTTGCAATCTTCTTTAGATTAAGAAAATAAATAAATAACCTATTGGAAAAATTAAGTGGAGGCTCCAAAGTCCAAATCCTTGCAAAAAGTAAAGCAGATTCCACTTGTACAAAAGAAAAGAATTTATTTAAAAAATGGGACCAACCCCACTCCACCCACCAGCCGCCAGCCCGCCACTTGCATCCGTCCATCCCTAGTATTTTGGAGGAAATATTTGTCTATTTTCAATTATTTTTATCAAATTACTCCCTCCATCCCAATTATATAAATCAATTTTCCTTATTTTCTTGTCTCATTTATATAGAGACTGTCTGGTATAAATTTTTACCACCTTTTAATCAATTTTTGTAGCTTTTTTGTCAAACTTGCGGGGCCCACATCTCACAACAAGGTCAGAATTTGCGGCTCCAACGGTAGAAATTGGCCTAAAAATTTATACCAGACTAGTCCATAGTTAGTTTCTTTATTAGGAAAGTATTTGTTTTATTCGATTGCTAATATACTAATATACTCTTATTTAATTTGTCTAATTATAATTAATTTCTCTTACTTAATCTTGAAATTGTACAAATTTTACTTTACCTTCTTGGAATTATCCAAAGACATACACACATTTTTCACTTCTTCTTGAGAACATGGACAAAAACAATAATTGAATAAGGGTAAGTTAAGAAAATTCTTTGTAAAAAGTTCTTTTTCGATAACATTAAAGCACCGTTTGGTAACCATTATTCTAGAAAAAAATGTATTCTTTGTGTCAAATCACACCTTTTTTGTGGTTGAAANTTTCTAGAAAAAAATGCATTCTTTGTGTCAAATCACACCTTTTTTGTGGTTGAAAATGAAGGAAAAGTTATTGATGTGATGGAAAATATTATTTTATTGATGAATGTGTGGTTGAAAATTAGTAGAAAAATGAGAATGAAAAAAAGAATGATTACCAAACGGTGCCTAAATAAAATTTCTTAATCCGTGTGAAAAACAAAATCAATTTATATAAAGAATAATGCTATTTGCAGTCGTTCACTGCGACAGTCGCCCTACGTGGGACATGGGGCTTACCATAGAAAATACACGTAGAATAATATTTTATGTGGAATTTTTATATATTAATCCAATTCAAAAAATATACTAAGTCCAATCCAAACCAACTCAATTTTGAATGTTCTTTTCAAGTGAAATGGATGCATAAAATAAAATATTCAGCTTTACTAAACTAATAACAATGTAAAAATCGAAACACCAATTTTGACTGTTGAATTAGTCACCCAATAAGTAAAAGTTCAGGCACGATGCCCACCACTAAATATTATCATGCGAAATATCAAAGCAATTGCTGATAATTAAATAAAGGGCAAATTACATATACCTCCCTTGAGGTTTGTGATAATTGCAAAATCACTCCCTTATATTTCAAAAATTACACAAATTTTCCTCTCATTTTAAGTTTTGAATAACGTATACTTCTATTAAGGTTCGTGGCAATTTCAGAGACACCGACCGCTTTCTAAAAGTTATTCAAATCTCACTTATTTCAAGTTTTTAAATAAATAATGGACACTTCAACAATAATGTAATAACTAAAATTCTCTTTAACACTTCTTATTAAATCAACGACAATGTATTGTATATAAGATCGATTATTGACAATTAATTCCAAATTCTTGAATCGGGTGATATAAGTATCCTAATAAAAATAAAATAATAAACATTTCATCTTGTCTACGAACCAACCATCCTATATAAAATATAACAAAACATTTAAGAATTAATGCATCTGCAGGGTTCGTTTTACACTCGATCTATCATTTAACAACTTTGTCTTCTTCATTTAGAAACATTTGTGTTATTCAGAAACTTAAATTAAGGGGGTTTGTTGTATTTTTTAAAATAGAGGGATATTTATGATATTGTCATAAATTATAGGAAATACGATATTTAAACTAGAATGATAGAGGTTTTTATATAATTATTAAAAAATGAATAGCTTCTTTAAAATTATCATAAACTTTAGAGGAGATATGTGTTGTTCAAAACTTGAAATAATAGAGGTTTATGTAATTTTTGAAAAAGTAAATGGTTTTTTATGAAATTATCAGAAACCTTAGGGGACGTCTCTGTAATTTAGCCTTTTATTAAATACATCCTATAGAATTCAATAAAACCACGCGCTGAACGAGTAAAATTCAACAAACCAATGTCACGCATTTCCTTTTGACCTTTCCACGCGCCGCTCAAATTCCTTCTTCCCGCCTCTTTCTTTGGCGTTTCTCCCCAGCTTCCTCCGGCAACTATATAAATACGAACCCTATTATTCAATAATCCACACATTATCAAATCCGCGTTTTGCATATATATATATATATATATATATATACGAGAAAGGATTCTCTCTGTAAAACCAATCCTTTTGATTTCTGAATTTGAAATGGAGAAAGCATCGTCAAGAGTGATAGAAGTTACTGTAATTACTGGTGAAGATTTGCGGGTTAACAGGAGAACCCCAGTGAAGAAAAACGTCTTTGTGATCGTAAGATCCGACCCATTAAATGCTAGATCCACAGGGATGAATACAGAAGGCGGATGCAATCCCATATGGAACGAGAAGTTGGTGATGGATTTGCCTATGCATGCAACTTTTATTACCGTGGAAGTTCATTCAGGTAGCAAAATCATTGGGACAGCAAGAATTCCGTTGTCGGACTTTACGGGGGGATATTTACCGGCAAACTATTTGAGTTTTCTGAGTTATAGGCTGAGGGATGACAACGGTGAGAAGAATGGGATTATTAATCTGTCAGTGAAGGTGAACGGGCAGACAAATATGAGCTGCGCCACCAGTTGTTCAAGGCCGTGGTTGGGTGGTCCGGTGAACAACAAGGTTTCTAATGGGATAGTGATTGGAATTCCAGTTTCTTACAGAGTTTGAGTGCTTAATTTTTTTGTTTATACTTTTGGGTAATTTGTATATTGATTCAAGAAAAACATTGACTAATGATACATTCATTTTCACAAATTCTGTCGAGTTATTCAACCACTTGAAGATCATTAGCATTAGCATTGCAATTTGATTAATTTTTTTAGAATAAAGATTGATTTCTCGAAAATTTAAGTTCAAGTTTTTACTCGTTATTTTACGAAGTTAATTGTTTCAATAATCACCCAACTTATACCATGATCACGAGTTACTCTCTCAACTTCAAAGTGCTTCACAATGCTCCTTAACCTTTGATCGTTTGCATTTCATCCATCACCCTCAAAAATTTGTTACCTTATTTGCTTGCGTGGTTAACAAAATCTCACGTGCCAAGTTATGGCTGTTAAAAAAATTACAACTCAGCGAAACCGTTGTTTCATTACTCATTCAACTTATATTTAGTCATAATTTAATCTTCAAACTTCAAAATACTTTCCAATAGTAACTCATATTTGAGATGTTGCACTATATCCATCATCAACCATAGTTTGTTCCCTTCATTGCTAATGTATTGAACGGAAATCCCATGTGACAATTTATTCAATAAAAAATTATAAATCAGCCAATCCATCAACTCACAAAAATCACGTGTAACGTGACTTTCACGATCATAAACTTCTTTAAACCCCAATAAAGCGTCCCCAATTTCAACCCTAAAAACTCCTACCCTCCAATTTATTCATCTCACCCACGTACAATTAAATTATAATAAGATTGAGACAAGTATTAATTATGTCCTAAGTTGGTAAAACATCTTGAGATACTGGGACATTTTTTGAAAAGAGTGACAGAATGTCATTTTTCATAGAAAAGTGACACAATTCACATTCTTCTTATGTCAAACACTTTGCATACATCAATGATTTAATTGATTTAAAGTTTTCTTTTTCATATGTATTACCATAAAACATGGCTTGAATTAGTATGTTCAAATTTTCAAAAATGCATACGTATGCATTTAGTTAATTACTCTAAGGATATAGTGTGATTTTTTTTTTAAAGAAAAATGACAGAATTCACATTCTCTTTTTGTCAAACACCTTGCACGCATCAATGATTTGATTGATTCAAAGTTTTCTTTTTCATATGTATTACCATAAAATAAGGCTTGAATTTGTATATTCAAATTTCCAAAAAGGCACACATATGCATCTAGTTAATTGCTACAATGGCATAGTGTGACTTTTTTTTTAGAAAAGTGTCAGAATTCATACTCATTTTATCAAACACCTTGCACGCATCAATGATTTAATTGATTCAAAACTAATTTTTCATATGTATTGACACAATCTATTTCCTTTGAAGTTCAATAATTTTATTTTCAAACATGTTTCCAAATACAATAACAAAATCATCAAAAAGAAACTTTATAAATGTTAATTATTTACATTATAAGGTTTAAACTAAACATAATCATGAAANAAAACGTGTTTCCAAACAAAATAACTAAATCATCAAAAAGAAACTTTATAAATGTTAATTATTTACATTATAAGGTTTAAACTAAACATAATCATGAAATCCAAATAAAAGTGACATAGACAATGAACTATGATGATTATAATTCGTAAGCGAAATATTATTTAGCTGAAAATTGATAATTACATTTGTTACTTTCGTAATCTATGCAAAGAGAATACTAAACAATCTTAAAATGACAAATTGGGAAACTAATTGAACAAGGAGTCAAAAAACATAAAAAAAAAAAACTGTAATTTTGTTTCTCAATTTTTTTTCCAAAGCTTTCAATATTGAAATAACCTTAATCTTTTTCCAACGTTTTGAATAATGAACGAATTTATGGATGATTTTCTCTTTCTCCTTCCAATTTTCCCTTGTTTTTTTTTCCCAATTTGGAGGCTGATTTTTGATGCCGTGATGTTTATGTGTGAGCGTATTTTGTAAGTTAAATTTTATTTAATTACTACTTAATCCAAGTTTATGATTTTTTTTTTAAAAACTGTCCCAAAATATAAGGTATTTGTGTAAGTTCCCCCGGTTATAATGCCACTTATTTTTCGTTATACTTATTCTTAATTAATTTAGCACACTTTAGACTCGACGACAAATTTTTTGTCACGCCTTTGTCTTTATTTTTATTTATTTTTATATGAGGAGCAAATAAGTATTTTTGTGCTCTCTCTTAATGAATATTTTGGAAGGAAACTGTTATCATAGAGTCGAGATGTATCCATGAATATAAGGTTGAACAAAAGAATGTGAGGATTGGCTCTTCCTTCTAGGGAGACTTGCTACCATAAATTGACGGATAAAATAGCTTGGTCATCGTAACAAATTGTCCAACTTGGAACTTAACTGCTTAAATTACCTAATGGAGAAAGATGCCCAAAGCTAAATAAATAAATAAATTTGTATTTAAATTTTTATATTAATATTAAATTTTGATAAAAATAAATAAATTAATTTGTATTTAAATTTTTATATGTTGGTTGCTTGTTTAATTTAATAACTTTCTACACATTTGAACATAATGATAATATTGAATATAGAGATTTTTTTTTTTCCATTTTTTATGAAAGAATATTGAAATGTTAATATTTATTTTGGATTTTTCTGGTTGTTTATTTTTCTAATGTAGTTGACTTATATTTTTTTTTATGTTTTTGTAGAAATATTTTTTATTGACATGAAAATTTAATTTTGTTTTTGTATGTTGTGATTACTTGGCCATGCAAGTAGCTGTTGGGTTTTGATCTCATATAGTATATTTTGCAATGATAAATAATAAGTTATAATAAATAAATTGTGATTTTATTTATTTGTTGTATTTATTTATTATTGAGCATGTGGATTAAAGTGCATATGATCCACTTGTGATAATATAAATTGGGTGCTTGCATTGAGAAGTACAGTGTGACACAACTTATAATTTGATCATAAATAATTTGTTCACGACCAATGTATAGGAGTCGACACCTTGTATTTGAATGTTGTAGTGTTGACAGTTTCACTGTTCGAGTTTGTGATTTGTGTTTATCACATAAATAGTTAAATATGACAATAACATACTTGGAATGCATTGAATAGACTACGTGTCGAGCTTAATTCTATAGCATGACCGAGCATAGAATTAAATTCCACTTGATCGGCGTGTATTTCATATAAATCAATTGACAGAGTTATGTATATTTTTTCGCGACTTTAAAAGTTTTTTTGATTCACCAATGGTTGAGATCAATTTGATTGATCAAATATCTTGGTGAGTTGAGAATTTAAGAATGAGCTAAATAGAGAACATGAATTTGTGTCGGGAACCATCATCCTAAAAATGGGTAGAGTGACTACTTAAGTATTTTTCGTTGAACTGTTAAAATATGAGCTCAATGTTTAGCGATAACAAAAATTCAACATATGTGATTTGTTCACACAATCGTAGAAGAAAATGATATTTAAGTTAGTGAGAATAATTAGAAGAGCAAAATGATCATTTATTCTCATACCTAATTATCGAATTTTGGACATGGATAAAATACATATACGATAAGTCAGATGAAAGTATTACAAATTTATTGGTTTATGTGATCTTATCTATTCCGATAGTTCAGTTTTTTGCATTTAATGGAAAAATAAAGACTAATAATTAGATTGAGTTGTCTAGGGTCGATTAGACATGACTTAATTATTGGAGCCTGAATAATATATGCCCGATCAGGTTCCTATCATAACTCTATAAAGTGTTAGGGCGTAATTATAATAGTTTTGGGTTTAATTGTAATTGCAATACAATTTTGTATTTAGTTGTAATTGTTATAAAAGTTGTAAACTTAATTACAATTCTAATTAAAGTTATAGAACTGCACATGTAATTAAAGTGAACTAATTAGATGTAAACTTTAATTAAAAATCATATTTGGATTTTTATCAAGACTTCTATTTGAAATTAAAATTATTATTGTACATGGATTGGAATATTTTTATTACTATAAATAGAGACTATATGAACATAGAAAATCTAGAACAATCATAATATATAATTTCATAGTATTCAAATTGAAGAGAAAAAAGAGAGAAATTTATTTTTCTTATTGTTCAGTCCAAGAAATTATTTTCTTAATTTAATTAAAGGAACGTGTCCACTCATCGGTATAGCCTCAATTTTGAAGAATACTATAGAAAACTTGGAGATTTGGAGTATCATGTTCTTGGAATTAAAAGCTGGAAGCTTATAATCCAAAAAACTTGAAGTTCGTGACTTCAGGAATCGATCATCAAATTTAAGTAAAAATTCGAATAATTTATTCTTGATATAACATACACGTGAACATCTAAACGATCTTATTTCTTGAATTAAAGAAATTTTTTAATTTTTGGATAATTCTGCTTCCACATTCCAACCGTAGCAATTCAAAATGTGCAAGATTTTTTTTCCCCCTATTTTTAAAGTCGGTATATGGACTCAGTCTTTAAATAAAAGTTAATTGATTCAGTAAAAAATCATTGAACTCTAAAAAGGCATTTACTTTAAACAAAATCTCTAAAAAAATCAAATTGATTATACCCCATTATGGTTTTTTTTTTGTTAGAATGAATGGTGTTTGTGGTGGATTATGGGCGAAAAATAAGGAATACGATAAGGAATTAACATTGGAAATGAAGTTATCTCCAGATTATAGCTGGAATTTCCCCCCTTCGAGTAAGAAATTATGTTTTGAAAGGGGAAGTGTAACGTGATTTTCTAATTCTGTCTTGGTTTAGCAGGTCCGGGCCTAATTATTCCAAGAAGAAACCACACATTTGGGCCAATTCTAATGGGCTGTATGTCATGGTGTCGGAATGACGGCCCAAAACTTTGATATAGGTGGTTATAATGCCACTTATTTTTCGTTATACTTATTCTTAATTAATTTAGCACACAAAAATCGGATGGGAGGGATTAAAATTGAAAATATAGCCGTTATTGTTGACTTTTATTAGACGAGTGAGACCCAATAACGACCATATTGTCAATTTTAATTGGCTTTTAATCCCTCCCGAACGGGGCCGTCTTTTTCAGGGTGCAAATTATGATTTCAAATAACACAAAACAGAAAAAAGTCGGCATACCATCTTTCCTATTCACACAAATTACGTCTTTTTCTTGGTAAGAAAGAGATTTGCGAGGAAAGAGTAATTTGAAAGCAACCCTGCAAACCTCCAAAATCAACGGAGCATCACGACGGAAGTCTTGTCAATTAACTTCCCGGCATGGGTGTTCCATTGGCCGCCACATACTGCCGGAACAGTTGACAATAACTAGTGCCTTTTGGTCCTGATTTCACATTTGCATCTCCAAATTTCATCTTTATACTTTTACTTTTCCACATTTGACTAATAGTTAGACTAGTTATCACTAATCTTGGACAATGTCAAGAATTGAACTCGATGGAGAGACTTGTTCACAGTATTTTCCACACGTTCAGACTTCAAATGTAACCCCAAAAGGACCATTTGCCCATGCCTTGTGGACCACAAACTATTGAAGAAGGATTTTGCTAGACAAACATAACGCTTGACATAGAGGATGACACAACACACATGGGGGGAGGTCAGCATTATTTAATTCAAGTTTGGACCCACATGTAACGTGAGAGGTCGGTCAACCCCTATGTCAAACATTATGTTCATTTAGCTTAATTCGTTGGAGAATATGTGATTAAAAAGTAGGAAAAAAATTATGGATTTACGTGTAAAATTGTTTTATTGAAAGAATATGTGGAAAAAATTGAGTTTCGAGAAAATAAGTTTTAAAGAATACATACCAAACAGGAGTTAAGTAAAAAGTAGACTTTTTGAGTAGGAATTGACCGTCGAGAAATATGTCTTCATTTCAAACTTAAACCTTTGACCCCTCCTAAAGATGATGGGATAATCCAATAATATATCACATCTCTTTTTGTTTTGACTTATCTCTTTCTACACATACTTATTTGACGACCAATATGTTACACGACATGTTTAGCATTAGTTGGATATTGCTATAATTTCTGAATTGTCATGAAATTCTATATGAATAACATCATTCACACACGGTGACTACGTGTACTATCGATGTTTATAAATGTCTCACGTTAACGAAGCATGATCGCCTAAACAACTCAATCGGATGATTTTTCATCTTTTTTTTTTTCTTCTTATTGGGACAAGATAAGTGTTTATAGAAAGTGAATGGAAACAAGTAGGTTTCACAAATACACACAGAGGATCATGGAAAGTACACACAGTGAAGGTGCTAAAAGTTCAATGATCCCTTGCATGTCCTCTTATGAAGAAGACAATAAACTTTGTAGAAAAAGAAAGGTCACAATGTGTGAACAGATATGAAGGAATTAGAAACATTGAACATGCCAATTCCCAATCAGTAATTCGTCCTTCCTAAAATAAATTTGTTTTAGTCCTGTTACCAAACATTGACAATAGCCTCGAAGCCAAAATTCATAATTAATGTAGTACTTGAAATTTCAAGTACTACATTAATAATTAATGTAGTACTTGAAATTTCAATTTTTTTTTACTGCAGTCCTTAATCTTTGATTTTTCGTGATATTAGTCCTCAATGTTTTAGTTTTTTCCTAAGCTTTAGTCTAACTCATTGAATTCCATTAAAGGATTGACAAGAGAGAACCGAGTAATAAATATAAGTTTAAATGAAAGAAAGAATGTCAAATGATTAGGAGGAAGTGATTCTAATAATTAAAAAAATATCGAATTGGAAATCGAGTGAAGGAATTAGGTTTCTTGGTCGTGGAGGCTTACGATTTAGCTTATGACAAGTCAATATATCTTAAATCGGATTATGGAGAAAAATAAGAATTGAATATAAAATCTTTTGTGGAGATATTCATTTTCTTAAAGAGACCAATAAGGTATCTCGACATAGTGGCGTTTTGATACCATCAAGACAAGAAAATCAAATTTCAATTTTCAAGTGATCCAAAAAAAAAAAAAAAAATTTGAAAAATCGAATGTGTTCAACGGATCACATATGACCCC
>OU503042.1:26059805-26078881 GCA_912172775.2 Fraxinus pennsylvanica | reverse complement strand
TCTTCCCCTCGGATCTATTGCAGGAAATGGATAATTGCAACTTATATCATGATTTGTGCGATTAGATTAGGGTTTTTCAAATTTCTTATTGCAGATTTAAATTTTCTTCATCAAGATTTACTGCATTTGAAGCTAGATCAAAGACTATTTACATGGACAAGCGAAGATGCATCGCGTCCCCATCCTATCATAAAATGATGCCAAAGGCCACGCATTATTTGGAGGCAATTCTGACTTTCATTCAACAGACAGTGCACGATGCACCCTCATTTAATACATTTCAACCCCCACCCACCCCTCCCCACCCCACAATTTTTGTACACCCAACTGTCAAATTGCGACAATGGTGTAGACTATATAGTACTCTTTCACCGTCCATATGAAAAGTATGTAATTACTTCGTAACCTACACATCGGCCACTTGTATCGATCGCAACACTTTCTACACACACCAGCACGATATGTTCACATTATAAGCTATTGGACATCGACTAGACAACCTTAAAGTGGAACCCACACTTGCTTTTCCCCCCGAGAGAATGGTCAAACGGATTAATTTGCAATTCTGGGGCATTCACAGGTTCGAGCTAAAAAAAGCAGGTTTACAAAAAGAGAACCGGAACTTAAAGATTAAATAAGAAAAAAATAAAGAAAGATGGAACAAGCTGTAACAGAAACTAATTTGCCACCAACAATTGCAAAAAAACCATTCATTTTCGGTCTCATAAGAAAATCACAAGAACAATAGTAAAAATCGGACCGAATTCTAATGCAAAATTCAACACAACTACAACAGTCATGAAAAACCAATACATATATTGCAAGAAAACAGTAAAATTTTCACTTCATCGATGTAGTACCTACTTAAGCCGACTCAAAAGGGTACTACTTACTGAGTCAATACCCGAACCACCACCCTAGCCATGTGCTAAGAACATGGGGTTGTCTTAGCACGCGGTTCGTTCTTGACTCACCCCAATACAGCGGAGTCCCACACTTCAAGTAGACACATATCAAGGCCACACCCTATAAGATATAAGAACACAAGCAAAATACAAACAATCTCTAGATCAGATCAGATTAATTTTATTGTCATTGTGAATAAAAATCCGCAACCACTATCAACTTTCACAGTGAAGAGCAGCCTTGATTTTCTGCACGGTGCAAGAGATGAGATTATTGACAGTCTCGACAGATTCCACTGTGAGCTTGGCTGTAGGGAGGCTGTTAACCAAGATTTGGAAGGCCACGGTCAATAATGAACCACTTCCTCTCTGGTTTGGATCCCCGTTGCTATTGGGCCCATGGGACCCAGACCCGTCAGGTACGATTGCGAACCCCGAAGGAAGCAGGGCAACATAGGTAGAATCTCCACCATTCATTACCACATGCATTGCTGGAATATCAACGGGTGCATAAACTGCAAGTGACCCTGCCTCGTCTATACACGTCTCCTGGAGTATAAGCATACTACTCTGGTTTTCATTTGTTGCCTGCAAAATTACAAATCAGCTCTCAACTTTTCACGTTTATATGAATTTACCATTGTATCTTAAAAGATCAATGTTGTGGCAATGCAGCTGAGTAACCACTGCTATGACTTTTCTATAAAAAATAGTGACGTCAGTGGACCCATATAAACTGGACAGGTGTCATGTTTTGACGTTTAGAGTTTAGAAAAATCACAGATGCTTCCAAATTCCAATTTCGTACTATACAATCCCTCAAGTCCTTGGAGTACTCTAGACTAGAAACCAAGTGTGATACACATAATTTTCGTCAATATACAAATACAATAGTTTATGGGACTAATAGGAAGGATAATGAACAGAAAAATACAATAGAAAAAACCTTGACTTGAGGCATTCATATATACAACGTATGTTATAACAGCAAGAGTAAGGGGAGATGCAAAGAGTAGAGATAACAAACAAAAAGATATGATAGAATAAAATTGACATACGTAATCTTTGCTAAGTAGTGGTATATAAAATGTAAAGGATGAGATAATAAGGGTGAAAACAACAAATCAAAAGTACGATAGAATAACGAATCTATGCAAATTTATATAGTAGTTTATGTAGAGGGGGAGATAATAGGACTTACACTTGCTCTTAGGAGGGAGACGCAATTTCCATGAACCTGGCCTTTAGCAATGTGGGCCATTTCTTGCATGGGGCCGCCATTGGATAGGATATCCCACTCGCTTCTAAGGTGTTCATCACGAAGAAAATCAAACAGTCTTTGTGGGGATACTGGTAGCCAGACTGATGTTGCAGCACTCAGAACAATTCCAGGGGGCTCTCCCGGGTCGTCCACACTCTTTCGGGTCATGATTCGGACATCTTCGCCCACATTGCCAATACAAAGTTTGTTCCATTTGTGAGCGGTTGAAACACATACTCCAGCACAAAAGCTGTTGGTCATACGTTGCGCTAGCTTCAACATGCTCCTTCGTCCACTTGCAGTTATGGCTGTAGGCAGAAGAAAGTAAGGTCTTCTTCACCCGATAAGAGACTTAAAAAGATATGATTGTCTCGGTTTTATTTTCTAATAAAAAAATTGGGACTAAGATTTACCGTTATGATTCCTTGTGGGCACAACAGAAGACATGAGAATAGCAAGACATTCGCATTGTCTTTGGAGGGTAGCTATCCACCTTTGGGCACCGAATCCCATGCCAGCACTTATCAAAGGGCGGTAGAGATGATGAATTACACTCTCATCATATTCTGCATGTTCTACCCATGTAACCTAAACATCAAACGAGAAATGAGTTTCTAACATAACACAACCAGTTTCCTGTTAAGTGTTAATTTAAAATGTTCTTGCTTGTATAGAGATTATTTTCTATTTTACTTTTTTTTTTTTGATATTTGTGCTAGATATAGATATAGTTCTATATCAAACTTAATTGATAGAGAAAAACAATTTATTGTACTGCTCCAAGTTCACCCTTTTTTCTTTTTATTTTTTCATCAATGTTGCCCCAGTTTAGAATGTTTACTCCCGATCGTCAAACCTTTAGTTTATCTTTAGCTCCCATCTTCCTCCGTACCTTAAAGATATTTTGGGACTCGGGAGCCTAAGCTGCTCTTATCTCTAATTTTAATTGAATTATGGGGCTTCTCGTTAATATTTATATGACATAAAATACCAAAGAAGGCATGCAAAAACTTCTTCTAATTTCCCTTTCTCAATTGCAAAATGTGACCCCACAAACTGAAAATGAGAGTCAACAAGCACCACATATTGAATGGAAGTACTCAAAGAAGAACCCTAGTCGAATAGTATAAGAAAATATTAAGATTTGCAGGCACGAGGTGGAGTGTGGAGGGGATCAGAGAAATGTACTTGAGTCAAATCAAAGAGACTCAGATGCTCACGTGAGTCTGGGCTGATTGAGTAAAAAAACAGACACGGAACCAAGTAATACAGTCATATGAATTTAATATTGGCCATGGGTGCTGATCGAGACACTTCACAGATTGGAATAGAAACATCAAATCCATAGTTTTATTCTACCAATGTTGATGAAAATTATCATTAAGTTATTAATGTGTTTTAAGGAATAAATAATACATTTTCTTAACCTCAAATCAAGTGTTTTAATATATTAATACTGATTAAGCCCTTTTGTTGAAACTAAAGTCACAATCAAGAATGTAGACACAAAATTCTTAAATATTAAATGTTCTCAACTAAGCTCCAAAGATGTGGTTGCTTCAACAAACTTATTTAACACAAAAGGGCAAAAGATACCTACTCTCGAGGGACTCAATAAATGTGAAGAAAACAAGTCTTGAGCTGTGTGAAATATCAAATAAAAGTCGTAACAAAGTCAACAAAAGAATGCATAATTGGGAAGAAGAATTTATACCTTGGAGTAGCCATTGGGCATATCTTGGACTACACACCCGGAGGGAAGCCTCCGGCAGTTTGGCAATGTGTTAGTTTCCCGGATAGTATCAATAGACACATCAACAACAGCCCACACGCCCTCGGCATGCTGCTTGCAGAATCGGAGGAAATTGGCCTCGCGAACCGGGACCAGTGGCGATAAAACTTGGAGTTCCGCATGCATCTAATAAATATAAGGATACGAAAAGATTAATAATTTAATCTAATAATACACAGAAAGGGGGGGTTAACTCGATTGCAAGACTTGAAGGAAGACTCATTTTATTACCAGTTGAAGTGCACCATTTCTTGTTCCTCCTATACCACTTGAAATCACGTCTGCAGTCGAGGTTCTAGCAATCATACATGGAAACATTTCCGCCCATTTATTCTGTGAAGACAATGCAATGAATTAATTGATAAACTTAAGGAATAATCCAAGGAAAATTGAACAATAAATAATTATTGCAAGAATACTACAAGTTGAATTCTCACCGAGTCCATTAATGTCTCAACGAGAGCCAAACTGTTGATGATTACCATACCCGTTGCTCGAGAGGCCTCAGTTACAAAACTATTAGGTTTCATTCCAATAACAGGAGTAAATATTCTCGAGTATTCCTCATGGTTCAATATTTCTCTTCCACCTTCCAAGCTCCCGAGCCAAAGAGGTTCGTCGTTTTGTGCCATTTTTACCAATTCATCCATTGCAGCCAAAGCGAGCTCAGAATACATTGATCTCTCTAATGATCTCTCAATTGGTATTACATTCATCATTGTCTTAGTCGGAGGCATCACAGGCGAAGGATTCGATATCCCGATCCCAAAATCAGGAGGCCCCAAAGGCAAAGTTGCTGGAATGGTGCCCATGCCCCCAAATCCATTGTTACCAACGCCAAGTTCCAAACTTGAGTTTGGCAATGCCGGCCCCATGGAAAACGCAGAAGATGAAATTGGCCGGCCTAAAAACTTGCCTGCCAGCGAACAAACGCGATCTAATTCATCCTTTAGCCTGGCATTCTCAATTCTAAGGTGCTGTTCCTCTAGAGATATTTCACCAATTATCGCAGGACCACCACAGTTAGTGCAAATAGGATTCCTCATTGCTTCTCTAATCGACATATTTTCAGCTCGAAGTTTATCATTTTCTTGCCTAAGTATCGAATTCTCATGGCGTTCGATTTGTGTCTGATGCAACCAAGAATTCAAATTTCTCAATCAAACGTTTATATGGTCAAATAAACATCCCAAAGGAGAAGGAAAAATCAAGAAATCAAACTAAAGTTTCCATCTTTTCTGTACCTTCATCTGAGTTCTTCTATTCTGAAACCAAAACTTGACTTGTCTAGTATCCAAGCTAAGCCTTTTGCTAAGCTCTAGTCTTTGCTTTTCATCAGGATGTGGACACTCCTTGAAGAGACTAAACAGCAAAAAGAAAATATTCATTAAAAAAAAAAATTGTTAATGAATTGAAACAAGTGGACAAAACGGATCGAGAGAAATTTACGCTTCAAGTTCTTGAATTTGCTGAGGGGTGTGTCGGTGGTATCTCTTCTTCCTCGGCGGCTTGTCGGCAGCGTCTTGATCATCCCCCGAGGCACCCTCCATATTGTCACTACCAGATCTGCTCTCATGCTCTTCATCTCTGCTTCTTCTTCCACCAACATTACCTGACTCGTAATTTTTCCCCATTCTTGCCACCTCTCCTTGCCCCTCCATATTCGTTTGCTGCCCAAAAATCGAAAAAAAAAAAGAAAAAGAAAAATCAGCAGACAAAATGGACGTGTATATAACATATGATGGAGAGAGAGAGAGAGAGAGTGGCGTACAAGAGCTAGAGAGAGGCCAGAAGAGTTGAACGTTGGCTTGGAGGAGAGAGACTGAGAAACAAGGCGTGGGTGAGTAATGGTGCCAGTGGGCATGTTGTTGCTGTCCATATAGCTGATGTTAGCGTTACTGTTGCTATAAGGCATATCGGCAACGATTCTTGCACCACCACCGGTGTTGTTATCAAGGAAACCAGCAAAATTCATGAAATTTCAATTGCTGAGATTTTCTCTTTCTTCTGTCTTCCAACTACTCTCCCTATAAATATACCCCTAAAAAGAGCTTGCCTTTCCCCCTCCCTTTTTCCTTCCCAAACTTGGCTGTGTACACATAAAATTACATTCAGAGAATCACTCCCGTTTCTATATGTTACAAATATCAGATTTTAAAAATGAACCCACCAAGAAAATCGCTAGATGATGGACAGAGTTGGAGACAATTGTGTATATATATATATATATATGGAAACGTATAAATTTCAAGAATAGGTAAAAATCCAACGATTTAAACGCACGAAATAAACCCAAAACACAATAAAATGATGCAAAAAAGAAAAGAGAGTCAGGGAAGACACGAGGCCTAAATCCAAATGTCTCAAACTGCCTCTCTCTCTCAAGGAGATAAAGAAAGAGATAGAAGTTCTATTTTTTGCTACTTTAGCAACTCTTTCTCTCGAATCCTCTCTCTAAATCTCTCAGTTTAAATGTGAAAAAGGATGAATGTCTAAAGAAAACCCTAGTTTATGAAGACTTTTTAGTTTCTCTTATCCCAATATCTGCATGCTGGACTTGCAGAAAGCAAAGTTCCATATTCTACAGAAGCAGAAAAAAGTGATTTTGTTTTTCAGAGTGAAAGAAAGGTGAAGTAGGGATAATATTCATGATCCAGTTAAACCATACTATGTGGAGTCATCGAAACCCACATATACATACGACGAAAAAGGTCGGTTGGTTGACTCTCTCATTAGTCTCTTTCTCTCTTTATAAACTTTCTGGTGAAAAATTTGCTGCTTTGATTCATCCCTTTTCCCAAGTAAAAAAAGAAAATGTCAACACAACTGGATTTTAGAATAGAAAAAAAATTCAGAAAATTCTTGATTTTACAGGAAAAAGACAGACAGACACAGTCTTTCAACACTGTTCTCTCTCTCCAACGCGCTTTCGAACACGCCCCAACATTTTTTTTTGGGCTGGGCTTGTTTTTGGGCCTGCATTTGACCCAATATATTGAGCCATGTTAAGAATTTAAAAAAAAAATAAAAATTTGAAGCGTTTATCGAAAAATCAAGGGACGAAGCAAGGAATTCTCTTAACCAATTAATTAATCTCTATATTGTCTAACTTGAAACTACCTTAAAAGTACACAAAAAAAGATGAGAAATGCTATTCATCCCCACTGGGGATGCATCCCCAATCTATGTGGCGTTAAATGATAGGTGAAATTAAATAAGTCATTTAATTTCACCTATCATTTAACTAATCATTTACATCCACATAAATTGGGGATGCATTCTCACTGGGGATGAATAGTATTTTTCAAAAAAGATTTCTTTGAAATTACAGTAAATGCAGATTTGTGAAGATGGTCACCCCGTTTGACGCCCTTTTTTTATCTCATTCTCATTCAATTCTTCAAATAAAATAATATTATACATAAACCCAAAAATTCTTCTTACTTTTTAACCACACATTCTTTACATCAATTACTATTCAAAAACTCATTTTTCAAAAGAATGGGTGCCAAACAAGCCCATCAGAGTAATTAATTTAATAAAGCATTCACTCACTCCAAATTTAATAACTTCAATTATTGTTTTTAATCAGCATTGGTTTCTTAAATTGCATTCACTACATAATACTCATTCACATAATTGAAATATCTTGCGTTTAAGATCCTAGAAAGCATATTAACTTGTTACGAACACTTAGACACGTTTGAGAAAACTTATATTTTTTACTTCTGCTTTTTATAGAAGAGCTTGTTGAAGAACCCACCTTATACCAATTCTCTCCAAATGGTTCGGTAATTGCAAGGGCCGATGATCATTAACCATGTAAATGAAGTATCAAGAATCTAATTGTGCATTATTCATCATAAAAAAAAAATTACTTCAAGCAATGAAAAGAAATTTGAAAACTCGTTTTTTCTTAAATTCAATTTCAACCAAAATTTTTATGGGATTCACAATTTTTTAAACACACATTTCGTCAACTTTTATCAGAATTTAATTGTATTTAAACCAAATAGAGGCTTTATTTTAAGTTAATATTAATCATTTGAACATGCTTGATTAAATTAAAACTAGGTCCTTTGTTTGAAGAACATTTATTAAGCTCCTTTCCTATCATGAAAATCTAGAAATGTAACTCTCTAAATGTCATGTTAAATTAGTAAATTACTAGTGTGGCCTTTAATACTATTAATTGTCTATTTTACTTATCATTTTCATGCAGCAAGTAATTTAATGGCATCAATTCATGTTAATGTTTAGTATAATTCAATATCATAGGTAGTTCCTACTGTATAATTTAATATTTTGAGAATTATATACAAGTAACACTTCCATTAAGGCCGGGATTAAATGAAATTATGTGCAAGATAAGAAACTCTTTTACAAAAAAGTATGAGTTCTGCCAAACAGATCCTTAATATGATTTGGTAAGTGTGAAAACGGCGTGGTTTAGTTCGTTGCATCCAAGCGATATAAAGATTCAACTTAATTTAATTTTTCTACAACTAGCTCCGTCTCTACAAAACCCTAACCTATAACTCTAATTCTTCGTTAACCTCTAATGCACGACACAAGATATGTACACATATACTTAGCATTTTCTTGCTCACAAATTAAGTACACTATACGACATTATGACTTGCCAAACTCTTTTCTTATCCCTATAAACTATATTTTCCTTAACGATTCCATGCTTTCATAGTTTGTATTTAGGGTTTGTTTGGGAGAGCTAAAAAGCTTATTTGATAAGAATGAGTGGCAGATTTCATAACATGAGTTGTTAAAGAGTGGATACTGGCTAGAAATTGTAGGTTCTACGTAATGTTTCGTTAAAATTGATTGTTGATTCGGAGGTCAATTTTATTAACAACTTTTTAAGCTTTCCTATACAAGCACTTATTGGCTTTAATTCGGGAGGCCCACTGCTACAAAACCCTAATCTAATTTCCCTGTAACCTCTAATGCACGACACATATACATTAGCATTATTTATTTATTTATTTATTTCTTTTTTTTGTTCTAATAACTTCAATCCACTCATAAGTATTATTTTTCTTCAAATTAAGTATATTAAATAATTTTTTTGCATTAAATTCTGTTCTTTCTAATGTCATACACACTGCCTAACCTAATTATAATTATAATTAGATTTGTGACACAAGAAAACTTAAAAACATGGTTTGCACATTTATATTATCACCGTAGATTTAAACATTCACCTTCAATGGTCGAATCACTAACCATCGATGGTCGCATTTTTTGCACGCCGTAAACATATGCCGTAAAAAGCTATTTTTATTGTAGTGATCAACCAGTCCAGAAACATTTGCGATACATTCTTTTACAATAGTGTATTTTGATGTCACTCATCGGGTATAAAAGTTTCATTCTTTCGTTTCAATAGTACCCTTTTGTATCTCGACTTGAGTCTTAAATAGTGACTATGTTATAGACTTGCGGTACAATTAACATTTTAACCAAGTTTCCAATGTAAAGATTAACGTATAAGCAACTTTTTCCTAGGCTTTAGACAAGTCCATTGACTGAATTCTATGATCGCGGGTCCCACCCCCATGTGAGGGGATGTGAAACATAATATGAATCAAGAGTGTACATCTAACATGGTTCTTTATTTTATTGTTGGATTAATNAATGTGAACCAAGTGTGTACATCTAGCTTTATTGGAATCCTATAAAGGGGTGGGGTACTTAGTGGGATTTGAGTGGCTGAAGAGTAAATGCACAGCATCACCCTTCCCCTTGTTGCATGTGACTTTAATAAACCTAACTATACCAAATGTTACAAACTGGCGCGGGTGGTCCAATTATCACCGTGAAAACCAGCTAGGCAGGCTCCTAAATATCAACACAATACTTGTGTGCGTGCGTGCGTGCGTTCGTGCGAGTGGAGTCGAGTTGAGTTTGAATAACGACGTATGGAAAAACTGTACCGAACTTTGACTAACGACGTTTGGAAAAAGGTACCGTATGAACAAGCAGAACATGTAGGCATCAAATAATGCAACTAAATTATGTCACTAGCTACTTCAATTTGAGTAGATTGTGGAATTTATTCAACTGGGAGCTTATAATTGATTTACAAATTAACTTTTTTGACTAAAAAAGTGAGTTCGACAATCTACCTCACAGTTGTATCTTCAATTATCATTCAAACTCAATAATTATTCAGTTTCAGTTATTGAGACTTATGGCCGCTCCTCGTCACATTCAATGTACACGGAAATTCAAACCAACCCCAACAGAAATCCGTTGTTACGACCGTCTCTGTCTTCATTATAAGAATTTAAGGGTCCGTTTGCCCGATCGTCTGTTTTTTATAGAAAAACTTCTTGAAAAAGTTATCTTAAACCAACTTCCTATAAAATTTCTTTAGCCAAAAAAAGAATAATTACTGACTTTTCAGAAGCACGGACAAACGAACCATAAATTTTATAGGGTTATGTTTAACTTTGATCGACAAGTATAAGTCACAATAACTTTACGATACTTTTGATCGCTTCTCATGATCAAAGAATAAAGATATACGAAATACGTTGTTACGTCTGATCGAATGTACGAAATATGTATGGATGACTATGATTATTATATATAGAAAAATTAGTCTTAGAGTTTCACTAACATTTTTTGTTCCAAATTAGGAAAATTAGAACTTTTTAATTTATTTTCAGTTACTCTACTAAACTCCTTATACTCATAGAAAAGTGGCAAACTGAAATGGACTAATTTAAGTATTTTAAATGACTAATTGTACAAGGGCATTTCACACACCAAAGTAGACTTTATTTTAACGTGAGATATCACTTTCGATCCCTAAACTTTATTTTGTTAGAGCTCTGCTACAACCACAACCTAGTTCACAGCATGGGTCACAACCCTCTCACATTCAGGGGCGGGGCCGGCGATTAAAATTATCAAATTCAGGGGCGGTCCCCACCGTTTTGTGAGGAGGCTATGACCTGAGCTGTGAAGCTCAGGCTGTACAAATAGCCATTTCCATTTTGTTAACATGTTTGTCCAGGTAGACTCCATCAATTGACACATCAGACTTTCTCATTAGAGAATTTGACTAAAGTGGAAATTACAAGAATTCAGAAATATAAAGATCTCAATTCATAAATCAGAGGTCATGTTTACAAATTCAAAAATCAAAGGTTTTTTAATTAATTAATATATAAATAAATATTTTTACTAATTATAACAATTTAAAAATTAATTAATTTACCCTACACAATTCAATCCCAAACCCTAACTATCCATCTCCGTTCTTTCTCTCTCTAAACCTCTTGCCAATATATTCTCTCTTCTCTCACCCACTCTCTATCCTCTCGTCAATGATGAGGGGTCGCACACGGCGCGGCGTGTGATCTTTGGAAAGGATCAGCACTGGTCAGCAGCGCTGCACAGATCTTTGGAAAGGATCAGCCACTATGTGTGATCGTTGCCGCCCGACACTGCACACAACGAAGCACTGATCATCGTTGTTCGCAGTGCTGTAGATCGGGTTTCCTCCATTTTTTCTCGTCACAAGTGGTTGTGTTTGTGGTTTTAATTGTGGTTGTTGATTGTTGGGTGGTTGTGTGAGATTCCAATATTGTCTTTGATGTGTGTGAGATTCCAATGGCACATGTTGTAAAGGGGTAGTGATGGCAAGATCAAGGACAAAGCAGAGAGGTAGGGATCGAGAACTACCTACAGATTTGGTATGTGATTCTTTCGATCTCGTCTCACTAGGGCTGAGACATGGAGGTGGTGGTGGTGCTGGGTATGGGTTATTCGGTGGTTGTGGATAGAGGTATAGTTAGTGATGATGGTGGTGCAATGCAGGTAGAGTTGGTGTTTGTGGCACATGTTGGTTTGTTATGCAAGCAATGGTGACGGTGGTGAAGGCATGGTGCATTGTAGGTTGTGGTGGTGGCGTGTGGTGTGATGTGGTGTGGTGTGGTAGGGTGTGGAGGCGATGATTGTGGCAGTGGAGTGGAGTGGGACGATACGATCAATTATTTCGGTGTTGTGACCAATAAATTGGTTAATTTGTGACCAATAAGTAATATGTGTCATGTAAAATGTTTTATCTGTGATAGAAAATAATTTGTATCCTAAAAATTTGTTAAAATAGTGACTTATAAATTTGCGATTTGCGACCGGAAATAAGTCGTGATTATAAAATTTGTGATTTGTGATCGATAAATAAGTTGTAACTATAAAATTTGTAATTTATGTTCGAGAAACAAATTGTAGCCTATAAAATTTTTGATTTGTGATCGTGAAAGAATTTGATTGTAGCCGTGAAATAATTTGTAACCAAATAAGTTATAATTTGTGATCAAATTGTACAGAATTATGACTCCAATTTATTTAATTAATAAAATGATCGTACTATTTGTACACCAGAGTGTCAGACCCCCTCATAAGAGAGGGGGTCCATGATTTTTTTTTTATTGGTCGTCGACCCCCTCTATTGTGAGGGGGTCTGTACACCGAGGTGTCAACCCCGGTGTACAAATAACATTTTTCATAATAAAATATATGTTTAATTAATTAGTTAATAAATGAATTTTTTTTAAAAAAAAATTAGTTTTTGAAGTTTTAAACTTCGTTTCTTAGTTTTAAAATGTGTCATACTTAATCTTATATGAATTTTGACCTTGATTAAATAAGATTTGTGGCTAGATTTGATACGAATTGAAAATTCGATTACCAATTTAGAACGTTGGTTACCAAAGAGAAACATGATTGTAATTTGTAAGTTCGTCGACTAATTAACAATCTTCTTATCCGGCTATATTAATGACAAAAAATAGCTAAATTATTGTAAATAAATTCCATAATCATTCGGATTAATAGGCAAAAAAGTCGCTTATAAATTTGCTAATTAATCCAATAATCTTATTTTAGCTATTAGCTAAACATTCGGATTGGTTGCTCGTAAATGCATTTTTAATATGATATAATTAATGATATTTCTGAACCAATTCAATGTTCAAATAATTGTTTATTAACCTTAATTAATATAATAAACCCTTGACTTTGTTAAAAGAAAAATGTAACAAAGCCTGACAAAATAGGAGACTTCGTTTTTCAAATTCAAACACAGCATGTGAGCTTTTGGAGCGGTCGGCCCAATAAAGTTTATTGGACCCACAGTTGATAGTATAGAAAGAGAAAAGGAATTGGACAACTCATACAAATAACCTTAAAATTATGAGTCTTTTAAAAAATATGTAAGTTAAATGAGATTTTTTAATTAAATAGTAACATTGTTTTTAATAAAAAGTGATATATGTCACTTTTTTAAAAGTTAATTTTTACATACAATACAAATAACCTCTAAAAAAATTCTTATAAGCAAATTGAAAGCTCAGTCAAAGATGTATTATTCAATTAGAAATTTAATTGTGTGTGACATTTTAATTAAAAAGTGACTACGCCACTTTTTAATGAAAAAATAGCTTATGAAATTCAAATGGACTAACAACAAATATGTTCTTCAAAAAAATTAAACGATCTCTGTTTTTGTGGCATTAAAATAAGGAAGTAATAAAAAAAAATGTCAAACAATCAAAAAGCGACAAATNTAAAATAAGGAAGTAATAAAAAAAATGTCAAACATTCAAAAAGCGACAAATAATATTTAGGGAAAATTGCAGCCACGGTGCCAAACATTTCACTTTTTTGCAGATTTTGCAAAAACATTTGTTTTGTACCATCCACAATACCGAACATTTAAACAATTCGCACCCTGAGTCCAAATTGACAGTTTCCATCCGTTTGACCCAAAAAACCGTCAATTGACTTCAAAAATTAAAATTTTAATAATTTTGATCAAATAAGACAATGGTAAAATGATAATTTTATAATTTTAATATAAAAAATAAACAAAATTCACAAAATAAAACCCATCTCCTTCTTCAATCTTTCCCAATCCTTTCACCCAAAAATCAAATTACACTCCCAATCATCGCCCTATTTGGAGGAAAAGGAACCTGCCGGTGGTAGTCAGTTGTGAGCTCTATTGTTGTTTTGGGGGTGGTGTGATTGACGGAAGTGGGAGAGGAACAAAAGTTGTGAAATTGTGAAAGAATGGACGAATTAGGTTCAGAAAAAGTAGTTTAAAGAGTTGGGTAGATGACAGGTGAAAAGGAGAGGGGAAGAAGGAAAAGTACAGAGAAAGCTAAGAAGTGGCGAGAGTGGGCACCGATTATGCGCTTTGTTTCAAACACAACTAAGCAAAGGTTCAGACCATGGATTTTGTGAGTCACAATTGATGCGGGATTGTAGAAAGCAACAAAAAGAAACTTACATATATGGGATCAGCGAAGATAAAAAGAAAACATTATCTAAAACATTGCAAGTGAATTTTCAATCTTTGAATATTTTCTTGAGATGTAAAGTAAGGTAGGATTTTGACTCTTGAAGAAGGAAGAATTGTGTTTTCCAGAGAGAAATGGGAATTTGATGGTGGAAGAGAAATGGCGAATTTGTGGTGGCTTCTACACTCTCCGCCTGGTGGTGCTGGTGGGAGGAGGAGGTAGCGACGGAGTCCGGCGGTGGTGCGGTAGTGTGCCGATGACAGTGCCGACACTGTGATGCCGGGAAGGAGAAATTGCAAGTTTTTATTTTTTTTAAAGTTATTTAATAAGAAAATTATTAAGTTACCATTTTACCGCTCCTAATTTTGTCAAAAATAGTCAAAATCTACTATTATTGGTTGACTAACGGACACTGTCAATTTGGACTCCGGGTGTGAATTGTTTAAATGTTTGGTACCGTGGATGACACAAAATAAAAGTTTGGACAAAGTTTGCAAAAAAATGAAAAGTTTGGTATCGTAGCTGCAATTTTCCCTAATATTTAATACCAATCAAAATCTTAGTATAAATATAGAAGATTGTTGATTTCTTCTATGTATTATCTCTTTATGATTATGTTTCACTTCTATTAACTAAATAGATAAAATAATTTCATTTTAGGAACAAACATCTTATAAGTTGGAAGTAACAAAAATTCAAAAAAGTAACAGAACACTCAAAAAATAGTAACTAATGCCTCATCAAAACCTTACAATAGATTAATGAGTGGTTCATTTTCTTCTTCGTGTTATTTTTTTGCAATTATATTTCACTTCTATTAAGTAAATATAGAATTTAACTTCATTTTAGAAACACGATCCCCTTTAACCAGGGCCGATCCTCTGATTTTGGAGGCCCGAGGCGAGATCCATAAATCCCTCAAAATCAACGTAAATGCAAAATTCAACAGTGTATTATGCAACTTATTGCTACCTTAAAACTTAACAGTAAAACAAAAAACAAATATAAAAAACAAAATATTTATATTATAAAGTAGTAAAGCCAACAAGAGATCAAACAATCAGTTAAATATTATTCGCCTTACTTTTTTAGAGGCAAAAACATTAATCAAATCAGAATAATTTAGCTGTCCAACCACATCTTTCTCACATTTAGGAGGCATGGTGTATGCGTTTATATCTAATGCCCAATGATTAGCCTAAAAGACAAGTACAAAATATCTCAATCATCTCACAATTAAAGTTTTCAATATAGTTACTACGTGCGCCTGTGTAATTGATCATATACAATAACCAATCATACAAGACGACCAAACCACAATTATATAAGCCGACAATGCTTCAAACTTTTCCAATATATTCAATAACAGGTCATGGTAAGTCATCGCTTACTTGAGAAGTAGAATTTGTAATTGTTATACCCTAGGTCCAATCAAATTTAGATATAAATACTTTGAATATATATATAATCGATGCATGTGTATGGCAATATCTATTATTTAATTGAATTAATATTCTAATAAATTAAATAATAGAATCCGTAGATTCAAGTCCTGTTGATTTGTTAATCACAATGAGTTATGATTGTGAGATACAAATTACATATGATTGAATCTTAAATTGTCCGTGGTTGAAGTAATAACGAGATACTGATATCGTTATTACGGGTAGACCATCGCCTGTAGCATTCTTACTTGTGAAGTAAATAGCTGATCTCACAAGATAAATGTGATACTTGAATGAACACGTGGATATTTTGTTACAGAATAAAATATTGGAGACCCACTGGGAGATTCCATATGGATAACTATCTGAGTTTTAATGGTTAATCTCTAACGTTCGGTAGTGGAATTAGTCTTTTGACTTGAGGTCATCATAGTACCTTATATGAGGACAGTCATACTTTGATGGTGTTGGATGTTGCTCTGCCAAGGGTCGCTAATACAGCATCGTTCGGGTATGTCAAGAATCATATGAAGGTTGTGAATGATCAATAGTTGATTCGTCACTCTTAGATAGTAAGAGACTATGATCTACATTTTATCCAATTAATTTGATAATGAAACCCTTGGTCAAGGTGAACTCATAAGTCGAAAAGGAGTTTTCGACTTACATTGACTTAACACTGGGATAAAAGATATAATCGATAATCGAGATTGACACATATCCATATCTCATAATTGATTGGATCATATTGACGAAATGATTATAATTTCACGGTAAACGAACAAGTTTGGTTTGTCGCATCACGTGACATTTCCCATCACATGTATTGTCTGACACGTTACTAGATATCAATTTGGGACGACGAATGTGAATTAGTGATATATTAAAATGGGTGTTTTAATTTATCGATTTTAATTAGATCAAAATAATAATTCACGTCGTTGGATATCATGATCGGGAACCTAATGGGTCACACACAAAAGAGAACTAGAAGAATGAGATTTACCAATTAATTAATTGATAAATGTTGAATAATTAATTAATTAGATTGATTATTAATAGGCCCGAATTAATTAATTGAATTAATTAATTCATGGATCGAATTTAATTAATTTGATTAATTAAATATCAGATCGAGTTATGTTTAGAAATTAGCCAGCTCACTTGGGCTAATATTAATAGGCTGTTAGGGTTTGTAAATTGTAGAGAATTTTTATTATTTTTGCTAGTACAAAAAAATAAAACTCTAGCCGTCATTCATGTTCTCTGTGTGGACCATTGGAGGCTGGACATTTAAACAGTTTGGATTGCAAATCGTGATTATTGGAGTTCAAGAAAAAAACAAAGGAGTTTGTGAAATTCATCAAATGTATAATTCTTACCACAATTTCTATCTAAACACATTGCAGATCTTTGGTGAGAATTGAAAATTGTTTTATTTCCGCTGTGCATGATAAAGTAAATTCCCAACAGAATTTCGACGAAAATTGCGGAATCACAATTCACACCTTTAAGAATTCCGCCGTCATATCTCATAAGCTTGAGATAAAAATTTAGTATTTCATTGAGACAAAATCACATAGGAAAAAAAATATTCAGAAATAAGGAATCAAAAGCAAAGTCATCAACATCAAAGTCATGAGCAGTGAAGGGGAAAATATTAAGGCAACACATTATGTCTATGAAATACCCAATATATGACTAATCATGTTAATTTGCAGTCAAGGGGATAAGTCTATAATTAGAATCAGAAGCTTTTGGCAAAAGTGATAATATTGGTCCAAACTATGAGCAGGCAGCAGGGATGAGGAATCAACAACAAAAATTGATCCAAACCTCCCAAATTAAATCCCTGATTCCCTTCCATGAAAATTGAAAAATAGAATTCTGACCAAAATCCTAAATCAACTAAACGATTTTAAACCTTTGCACTGTAGCTCTGCTCTATTGGAAACTTGGACAGTTACCTCCGGCTAGGCAAACGTCAACGAGTGGCTGAAGCGTGGAGGTGGCGACTGCGGACTGCCGACTGGCCGGAGGATTGGGGAGTCGCGGTGTCGCGACTCCACGCGGTTAGGTCGTTAGGATTGAAAAATGTTGTGAAATGTGTGAAACTTGTGGTTTGTGAAAAAGTGAAGGGAAGGAAAGGAAAGGAGGACTCGAAGAGTGGCAACGAGGTTGAATGGTCATCGGTCGAAAAGAGAAGGCATCGACGGTCGACGTTACGAATGGAGTCGGGTTGAAGGAGAGAATGAAAATTGATTTTCCATTTTGTAATTAAAAAATAAATAAAATTTATAATTGGGCCATAGATGAGGCCCATTCGATACTGGGCCTGATTGGAAAAAAAAATGATTTGGGTGAGAAATAGGCCCCCTTCAATTTTGCACCTGAGGCGCATGCCTCATCCGCCTCGCCACAGGACCGAGCCTGCCTTTAACGTTAGTTTGGTTAAGCAAAACCCCATAAAATGGCCTTTTCGATTCTTGCAATAGGCAAGGCCACTTTAACTGTTGATAAAGTTGTGCAAGAAGTTGAATGCCCACCTATTTATAATATATTAAATATCACATCAAGTAAAAATCATTTTTTGAACAATTCTAATCATACTATAATTCAATTATTTCATTAACATTTTACTTCTCTTTTTTCAATATGTATTTAATTTATTTAACAATTTAGTTACCATTAATGTACATATGCATTTGACAAATTCATTTCACACGCATGCTTTTATTAATGTATGAATTTCCTATTACTAATTCTCAATTAATTACATTCACATTCATTTAATTAATATTCATCTTCATTTATGCATTCAAGTGTTATTAATTCTAATTATAATTTAATTAGAATTTCACATTCAAGAATACATTTCTTTAATCACGTCCATGTATGCTAATAAACATTCAATTTTACTTAATTGAAAATTAAATAATTGATTTAACATTTATTATCACGTATATGTTCACTTGCATTAATTCTAAACTAATTAATATTCACATATATTCAAATATTATCTTTACAACACTTATAAACCATTTCATACACGTTCAACGTTGACTAGTAGTAATAAATACCCTAACAAAAAAATAAAAGATCTCTTGAAGGTTAGCAAAACCAGATTCCATTGATGAAAAATATTTGTGTTAATGTTTTGATCCCAAATCCATTTCCAACTTCTACGATTCTACCAATCTTGGACGGGAGAAAGTCGCTGAGCAATTTATTCTTAGGCTTTCTCCAAGCCTGCACCAAAATTTGAGACAAGTTTTGAACTATTTTACACAAAATCTTGTACTGCACTAAAAATCAAGAAAACTTACACCAAATGAACAGTGT
>OU503042.1:26026716-26046907 GCA_912172775.2 Fraxinus pennsylvanica | reverse complement strand
AAAAAAAAAAAAAAAGATTGAAGCACAGAAACTCACCTTCAATTCTGCACGGTCAAAACTTGCAAGTGCACAGAGACCACCATACGTCGCAACATCTTGCGGTGCAATCACTTCTGTGTAGCTGTTCCCCAGATCGGGGCCAGTTTCCAGGAACTGTAAATACCCATGGAATGTAAGACAATTCAATAAAATGAGAAGCATATCTTTCTACATATTAGCTGAGACTCAATCAAGTCAATCTATGCAGTTAATGAGTCCAATTTGAAATAAAAGTTCCTGTGAACTCAAGAAACCCATCATACACCAGTAGGGTGCAGTAAATCCTGTTTGTCCTCAACCAGAAACTTCATTGGAACTTCTTTATCCATAAAGAAAAAATAATTACCTGAATTTCTAAAATCAAAATTTTCTTTAGGGAAACACTTCACCTTGTAATCCACACATTTCGTGGGACCACTTATTATCCATAAAGAAAAACAATTACCTAAATTTCTAAAATCAAAATTTTCTTTAGGGGAACACTTCACCTGGTTAAGCTATAGAGGAGCCCAAAGTGTAAAGCATGAGCTATTCGACTATTCCCCAGTCTTAAAAACTATGGAACTCATATTATCTTATCTACCAATAGTTTCCTGAAAAATTTACTTTCTCATAACATTTTTAAATAAATATTCTTTTCTATGTACACAGCAAGAACTACAGGCAAAAATAGAACCGGACAAGGTGCCAACAAAAATAATTTCCAACCCAAACTAACCAAACGCATTGTCTTAATGAGATGAGTATTAAGTTTTAGTACACCAAGCAGAACTGCATATGGTTCTCCCTTATGGTATCAAATATAAAACATCACGTTTGTCTTTGACTCCAAGATCTCGCCAGAAGGAAAAGAGACTTTTCTGTGTTCAAGTTACACGAAAGGGACTTCATTTTCATGGACTACAAGAAATTTTAGTTCTTTAAATGTTTTCTTCCCCTGTGTCTCATCCAAAAAGTGAGATCACAGGCAACTAAAATTTCATATCACAATCAGTCAAATGGCAGCAGGTGACACTCATCACAAATGAGCCATGATATTTTGAGAAGACATTATTAGAAATACGAATATTATCATTAAAGTGCATTCCTTTCAAAATAAAACCAGAATTCCCAGGACACAGCATTAATATTAAAAAGCAAAGAGTTAATGAAACAACGTGGCATTATGGTCTTACACGCACTATTAGAGCATCAGCCAAAGCACGTCTTAATCTTTTCTATTGGTTATGTATATCTGGTAACCGGAAAACAATCACTCTACGGAATAAGTCTGATATTTTCCTGACTTAGTGCTTGTTCGGTTTCATTATAATCTCCTTATAATTTAAAGTCCGAGTCACATTAATTTTAACAAAATATTGACAACTACTACCTACATATTATCCACGTACTTTGTGGGACCCATTACTTCTCTACATTATAATCTCATAATAATGAAACCCAAACAAGCATTTAGAAAGAATCTCAAACCATTTGCAGCCAAATGAAACTTTTTCTCCCCTCAAATGATATCAGAGTATATTGATCAAACAACATAATTTTCAGTTCTACATACGAACATAGCCTTCTGATAAAAGAACAAAATTTCATAGGTGAGATTTTCTCTTTCAAGAGAGTGCAGGTAAGAAGGGATAATCAATTGCACACTTACATGGTCTTATGCTACAATTTTGCAGTCTTATCACATGATAACAGTGGCTCATTTTTGCCCAACAAAAAACCAAACTTTCCACCCCAATACTACAAAATATAAAATTAAAAAGATTAAAGGATGACATAGAAGGAAGCTATGATGCACCAAGGACACGCCGACACGTGATTTTTCAAAAAAATATTGACAGGACACGCAGTTGACACATTGATTAAATTATTTAAAATTCTTCATTTATACAGTATAAATTTAATTTTATACTAACCTTTCAAAAAAAAAACTAATTTTATACTAGTTATTAATTTTTTTTGTTGAAATATTTTAAATATGAGTGCCTATTTGTTAGTTAATAATAACTTAGAGTTAAAAATATATAATATTTCTAATAAAGAAAGAAAAATAACTATGGTCAAGTGTCCAATGAGTGACACGATACCCTAGTTGAAGTGTACGTGTAACAGAGGAAGGAAGTATAACCTTTTCTTTCTACGAAACTCATAGCAGGCAGCACTCAACACACAAGAAATGTAACATTTGTCATTTGTGACTCTTTTAACATAAGACTGTCAAATTATAAGCTTGGATATCATCTTTTAGCATACTGCTCTTTTAAGTTTTTGTTAGACAGAAAAAAGCAAAATAAAGTGGCAAATAGTGTAACTTTGTGTACATGTAAACTAAAAACAATCATCATCTACCACGCCGAAAGAAGAAAATTCAATTGGCAAACCTTCCGAGCTGCAAGCTTGTACTTCTTGCCTTCTAAGAGAGCCAATCCAGCAGCGCAACGTAATTTTGCAATTGTAATGGGATCCAAGGCATCTTGACTTTGCTCAGCCTTACTAACATAGCTTGTAACATGGGTGAACTGACCCATCTCTATGCTAACTAAAATTGCATTCAGACACATATGAACAATATGCTTTGATGTCGTGCAATAATCACGCGTTCGGACGTAATTCTTAAAAGCATCTCCAAGCTGACCATGTGCAAAGTAAAAATCTCCAAAATCATTGTATCCCATTCGAATGCTCTCTTTGATCAAATTTGTCTGCATGAAAATAGGGGAATAAATAGGCCTGAAGAACGGTCAAAAATCCTATTCGTCTTCCAACATAATTGACAGGGCCAAAATACAACCATAACCATTATTTCAACAGGTAAAATCATCATGCCAAATAAGAAATTGATGTGTGACCAATCGATATATTTTGACCACGTATTCATATCTACTTGCCATGTTCTGTGTACAGAAATTTGTAACTCTGAGCTCACATTTTCGACATGAAAAAGCGAGATACAGAAACCAAGCTGTCACAGTAAGTGAAGGTTCATTCTACTAAACAAATTAACAATATGACCAACTTATATAAATTTGAAGTAATTGCTTACAAAAAAATGTTAACAAAGTTTCGAATACAACAAAATATTTTGTCCAACAGAACATTATAATTTCTTTTTCTCCTTCAGAAAAGCAACAAAGCCATTATCAATATGAGTGACTTATCAAACTCATACATCACAGAAATACAACAATTCTATTGAAAAACTTCATATATCACAGAGATCCAACAATTCTATTCAAAAACTACGTTGACTATATCAACCCAAAGAGAATCAAATGATCAGATAAAAGCAGGAAATGTTTGATTTCCACATATGAGACTCGCATATACTATGAAGAACTCTCTAATATGGAAAAAGGACAAAGGAGAAGACTTTGAAAATAGTAAATATCACATAATGCTCACTTTGAAAAGTGACCCCAAAAAAAAATGCAATCTCATACATAAAAATACATAATGCGGCTCTAACCCCATCTACCACAAACAATAGACACCAAGCCAAATCATATACGCATCCCAATGGCACTCTGTAATTGCAAACAAAAAACCAAATACCTAAGTGTGTTTACAAAGATTTGATACACATGAATATGGATAGAAAAGTAGAACGAATATCACTCAAAGCAGCTCCATAAAATAAGATAGAAGATATTCCTGCAAAGGTGCTAATGTAGGCAAGTAGTAATCACTATACCCTGTAAGCATTGAGCTCGTTCTCGAGCCTCTCCTTCCTCAACTCAGCCCGCCTGTCCACAGCATCAGCCCAAGCATTATCCGGCCCATAATTGGGACCCAAACGCCCATCAATCTTCGCCACAACCTCTCTGAACAGCTGCGTGTTCTCCCCCTTCTTAATCTCGTCGTAAGCCATCCTCAGGGCATCCAACTGCATCGAAGCGTTGCCGCATTTCTCTGCGATAAAAAGAAGCCGACTGATCTTCGTGCGTCCGGTGTACAGCGCCGCGTACGCCTCGACGTCCAGTTGCTCGCCACTTATGATTGGTCTGTGACGCTTCGACTCGTCGCCATCTCCACCGCCATTAACGTATATCTCCTCATCTTCGATCATCTGTCCAGTGGCCTCGTCCTCCGCCTCCATTTCGTGATCTGTAAACACCCAAACGATGACGTGCTATCTAGGGTTTTCGTTTCTCCGCTCTCTCTCTGGATTTCAGTGCTTTATGTTCTATGCGTGTAGAAAGTGAGAGAGAATAATAAACGTGGGCTTCGCACGTGTACGATTATAGTACTATATTCTGTTGGGCTGGGCACAAGAGCCCAAATCTCTGTACCTTGTGTTCTGTTACGTGTATAGTGCTTACAAAAAAAATACTTGGCAGATTTTCATCGATAGTCGGTCAAAAAAATGACAGTGATACAAGTGTTGTCATCTCAACATCTTTAAATTTGAGGAAATTAGGTCATGTACCCTATAAAAATAACTAATTTGATTAATACCTTTTAAACTAATTAAAGCTTTTAAATAAGTAATTATTACGTCCTAAACTGTTAATTAAAATTTAAAACCCACACCTATTTCAGTAACCCCATAGAAACCCTCTCCCTCTCCCTCTCCCTCTCCTCAACAGCTTTGATTTCATTTCAGAAGACAATTTGGTGCAGGGTTCCAAGCCGTGATTGAAGAAATTTCTCAAGAGTCTTTGTTGGGGAACTCGAGCTCTTTGAATCTTTCATCCTCTGAACTTGTGTCTTCCAAAACTACATATGATTTATAGAGCTCGTAAAGTATAAGAATATGAAGAATTACTGCTGAAGAATCACCATCACAATTACTCTTACTTCCCACTCTCAGAGTAACAAGCAAGCACTCCTGAAGATACCCACCGTCTTCAACTTCACCAAGACACACCTCCCAAATCTAGAACAATCAGGTACCGTCTAAGCTAGCTTTGCAAAAATTGCGAAGTCCATCTCGCCACCAACTGTTCGACTCAATTCCTCGTCCAACAACTGTCCTCTGGAACACAATCATCATTGGCTACATTTGCAACAACTTGCCCCACGAAGCCATCAAGTTTTACTCCCTCATGAAATGGTCCACCACATCCACTCCTCACCCCCATATTTGTGATGCTTACACTTATTCAACCACTCTTACAGCCTGTGCAGAAGCGAAGCAATTGGTAATTGGTAGAGCTTTGCGCTACCATATTTTACGTTCCAACATCTGCCAAAGTAGAATTACTGCTGAAGTAGGGTAAAGGAATTCAGGCATAGCCCACAATTTATTTATTTTTTTTGGTAGAAATGGATTTTTTAGCAAAGTAAACATTGATTTTTATTTGTATTTTGAATATATGTAAATGATTTTCTCGAGTGTCAAAAGTTTCTGGCCAACGTTGTATATATTTTTAGCCGTTGAATTAGAATTTCGAAACAAGGAATGTCTCAAATCTAATTGCACAATACGTGATATAGTTGAACTCGATATGTATAGTGTATATTATATTATCTTAGGTTGTATAGAAACTTCTGAAAGTTGGATGAATGCTAATGGAGATTCAATGCCGAAGTGCAAAACAAATCAAAAGCAAGATAAATCTTTTATAATCAATATCTGCACTCCAAAAAGGAACATAACACATTAATGACTGACTCACTATTTAACCAATCATTTTTTTTTTAATTTCATCACTTTTTTGAGTTCGTCACTTTTTTTTTTGAATTTTGTCACTTTTTTGAATGTTGTCACTTTTTTTTAGTTTTTTCTCACTTTTTAAGTTTTTGTCACTTTTTAAGAAGATAAAAAAATGAAGTAATATGTTATATTTTCCTAATATAATCAGCATGTTGATTGGCCCAAACGTGGTGATTATTTTAAAAACACGATTACTGGTGTTGTCCAAATGGATGGTGCTAATTTGATATTTGTATTTTTTTTGAGTTTGTGTTACTTTTTTTTAAAAAGTGACAATTTTTATTAAAAGTACCCCTTTAAATTTCCTAGTCAAAAGCCCATGTACAAACATATTAACCTAATTTTCTTTCGTTTATGTGGTCAAAAGAAATTCAAGCCCTGTTTGATGCTCATTAATTTTTTATTTTTTTTTTTGATAAAATGAGTTTTGGAATAATGATTTTTTTGACTAATGTGTAGTTAAAAAGTTAGAAATTTTTTAGGTTTATGTGCAAATTATTTTTTTTGTAGGAATATATGGTTAAAAATGAATTTTAAAAAAATAATTTTTGAAAAATGGGAGACAAACATGAGCTCAAATAAACTTTCTTGAGTTCTGCTATGTGTACACGGCACTTTGTCAGAATTTTTTTTATAGAAAAACGCTTGGCGGATTTTCATCGACTGTTGGTAAAAAAAAAAAAAAAATCATATAGGTGTTGTCATCTCATCACCTGTAAATTTTCTTGTCAATAACACCTATACAAACAGATTAACCCACCTTTATTTCACATAACAGGAATTCAAGCCATGTTTGATTCAAACATATTAACCCACCTTTTTTTTTTTGAGAAAAATGAGTTTTAAAATAATGATTTTTTGGAGAATGTGTCGTTAAAAAGTAAGAAAAAATTTGAACTTATATGCAAATTATTTTATTATGAGAATGTGTGATTGAAATGAATTTTAGAAAAAAAAAATAGCTTTTTGGAGAATGGTAGATATACACGGGCTTAATAAACTTACTTGAGTTCCACTATGTGCACTGGACAGTTTGAAAATATTTTCTTTTATAGAAAAACACTTGCCGAATTTTCATTGACAGTTGGTTAAGAAAAATTGCAGACATACATGTATTGTCATCTCAACACTTGTAAATTTCCCAGTCACAACCCCTGTATAAACAGATTAACCCATCTTTCTTTTCCCTCGTGTGATCAAAAGAAATTCACACCTTGTTTGATATTCATTAAAAATAGTTTTTTTTTTTTTTTTTGAAAAAATGAGTTTTAGAATAATGATTTTTTGGAGGATGTGTATTTAAAAAGTAAGAAAAATTATGAGTTTATATGCTAAATATTTTATAGTAAGAATGTGTGGTTGAAAATGAATTTTAAAAAGCAAAAATACAAAAAAAAAAAAAGAATTTTTGAAGAATGATAGAAAAATGAGGCTCAATAGCTTTTGAGCTTTTCCCTCGCCCATGTTTACTATAACTTTGTAAAAAAAATGACATGAATCATAATAAACATTTTAAATGAATCTGAGTGACGAAATAATTTGTATAGTCGAGTTCAAATTTATTGAGAATAGAAATTTCACGATATTGCAGTAAAATTTGGTTTCTAAATCTAAAGGGTTGAATCATGCATGAAACTTCCATTCTTCTTTGAGATCTCTCGTTTGGTGCGCATTATCTCTAGCAAATTATCACTACTACGTCTAATTGCATTGAAAAAGCTTCAGCCGACGACATACCCTTTGCCATCCTTCATTGCCTTCCTAATTTCTGGCACTTCGTGATTTGGGGTCTTTCCACGGATGAATGCATCCTTCCTTGTCAAACTGTAAAAGTTACATGGGCACTAAATTTTGAGATTGCATGTTACCAACTGTATCTTATATGGTACTCTGCTAGAATTGTTATTGTGTAATTGCTTGCTTACACCATAAGTTACAGATCGCAACAAGCAATAAAATGGATTTCAAATAAATATCGCCCACAAAGACTATTTTTACCTATTATCAAATTTTCTTATTCTAGAACTAGCTTCAAATTAGATTCACGTGGTAACCAATTAACAAATCAAGAATTTAGTGTTACGTATTGGAAGATGAGGGATTAGATTGTAAGGAATTTCTATTTCATGTAGGTTAATATCCTCTTAATCCAACATTATTCAACCTCTTTTCAAATTTCATGTGTGTTAAGAATAAAATTATTCAGTTTTAGATAATAATCTCTCGAGTAAATCTAGACCTATTCACATTCTCGGATTTTCTATATCTCTGCATAAATTTATGTACATACAAAAGTATTAATTCGCAAAACTCAATCAAGATTGTATAACTTATAAGAGTATCTTTGGATCTCTTATCAAAATTTATGTCACTTATTGCACTAATTATTAAAATATATCACTTCCTAGTCTCAATATATTTCCTGAAATTCATCAATTGATGATCAAGCAATTGAATATAATTAAGCACACATTAAGCAGATAACACATAATCAAAGTTGCATGGCGTCTTTTGAATTAAATAAATATTAAAATTAAGCTATATCGTTCATCCTAATTCCTAACATTTAAGAAATTAGTCACTCATAATTGCGGAATGAAGCAAATAAAAGATTGAGAACATCACCGAAGATTCAATTACAACGAAATAAGACAAGAATTTCAAACTATTGTTGATCTTCAACACAAATCCCAACGGATTTTCAATCTCTTTCTTGACAATAGTAGATCCCTTGACAAATCTTTGGTGTTCGGCCTTCAAATTCCAAATTGAGCAACAAATCTTGTGAATCTATGAGTATGATATGTTGATCCCTAAAATAGTGTACAATCAATAATTGATTCAAATTAGGATAGCAAAATTTTGGCTGCTTGAAAAGCCATGAGATCACACCCTTTAAACTCGTGTGATTGTATAGTAAACGATTGATGTTTAGTGTCGTGCTTGTTGCAATCGCTCGAGAATAGACCGTTGTGATCGCAACTATCAATATTTTTTCATTTCCTCTCAATTTGGTCCCTTCAATTTCTCGTTTAGCCCAAGTCCTCCAAAATTGCAATGGGAGGTCCTTCAACTGTCAAACATGACAATTTGATCCCCAACTCCCAGAATTCATCCAACTTCGATCATTTTCATAAAAAACACGTCCATTTTTCATCACTTGTCATCTAATACCAAATTTTAACCTAAAATAATCAATAAAAATACAACAAAAGTATTTATTCATTAAAAGTAATCACAAACGTCTACTTTTAATAGTCTGAATAAGTGATATATCACGTTTATCAGTTATTACTGTTGAATTACAATTTGATTATGGGAAAATATGATGTTTTACAAAAAGGTTAAAGTACGTTTTCAAGCAAGAATTGTAAAGCGTTAACTACGTTATACAAGTGAATTTTCAATTTCTTCTCTAAGATAGTTTTTGAAATAGTATACAAAGGTTTTGCCGACTCAGCTCCATTTGTGAGTGTCTCACTAGCCTAAATATATTATGCTTAAAACAACCACTCTACTAATTTTGAATTAATCTACTTGTACAACGATGGTTGACAAGATTTGTTATTAATGTTTGACGTGACAAATCTGAACAGTTGATTTGAAAAACAGTTTTTGAAATTTTTTTAAATAGATAAATGTGATGATGTCAAATAATGATTATCAACAAATCTTGTCAACCATCATTGTACATGTAATACGATTGACTTGTATTACCGTGTTTTTTAATCTTTGATGTGTTGCGTTTCATTTTATTTAATCTCTAATTGTGTTGATTGGGGGAGAAAAGAGCTGTCTAGATGTTAACTAAATGGAGCTTTTTCCAAGAGGAAGAAAAATGGAGAGAGTGCGGCCCCCTAGTCATTGTAACAAATTAAATTTTATGAATATGGACAAGGTTTAGTTAAAAGTATCTTTCCAACGTAGGAAACCTTGTTTACTTGTCTGTGCTGTTAATCATACTTTAAAAAAAAATAATCAAGTCAAATTAAGCCGAAGTTTTGTAATTTTTCTTTTTTGATGACTCAGGCTTTCAAACTTCGCCCGACTAATCTTGAGGAATGATGGTCTTTCCCCCTGGTTCCCTGCTCGGATTAATTCCAATGCGGACACAACTTATACACCATTGGACCTGATATTCGATGGTTCTCCTCCACGTGGACTTCTGCCTTCCAACAAGGTTTCGTAATTTTTTAGTTAAACAAATGCTCGGCTATAAACTTAAATCTTATAAATTATTATAGTATTTAGTCAATAATTTCGGGGTTTACGTAGCCAAATTTATAGAGTTTAGTACATCTTACATGTCATTTTCCTTGCAATTGTTTTATGTCAAGTTGATGTTTGATTGCATTATCTGAAAAAAATATTTCCTTTTGAGTTCTTTTTTAATTATACAGTCTCTTAATAAAAAAATTTATATGTAAATCGAAAACGTTTTTCTATTTTTAACATACATTTAAAAGAAAAATACTATTTTACGAAAAAAATGTGGTTAAAAAGATTGTAGTGTAAAGTTTTGTTTTAGTAACGGTTAAGAGTTATTCTCTGGGATTATGCTAGATGTACATCCGATGGTTTACACCCGAGGTTACACCTCCTCACATGGAGGGTGATCCACAAATATTTTATTCTGTGTGGGACCCCTCCATGTGAAAGGGATGTAATGCAATATGTAAATGATTGTGTACATCTAGCATAATCTTATTCTATAAGTACTGGGAAATAACTCAAAAATTTGTACAGGATGACAGCATCTTGTATATTTGTGTGGGTTTTTTTTTTTTGGAATTTGTGTTATCCATTTCAAATTTCTCAAACAATTCTGTACAAATTTTATGTACTTGTAGACTGATTCGTCAGTCAAACGGGCAAAATTCACCTGATACTTGCTGTGTAAACGCAGAACAAGGAGCGTGCAGCCATGAGCCACGTCTCACTGCACTGGATAAGAACGTTTCCACCTCCATAGCAGATCCCAATAAAACGAGTGCTTCTTCCCCTCCAGTATCATTCCCTCCCGTTTTCTGCAATACCTCTGTGAAGCTAGCTTCACGTGTCGACTCTTACGAAATTAAACCCGCACGATTTTAGACCTACGGTCCGCACTGCGAATAATTGTACACAATGAAAATGTAGAAACTACCGTCCCCAGCCTCTCTAAAAACTAGCACCTCTTCTCAAATTCTTTGAGAAAGAGGAATTCCTATCTGCTCTCTCTCCTTCTATCAGTTGCAATTTCGTTAAATCCTTTAATGGGTGCAAATGCATCTGCTATGAATGGGGAACCCAATGGGCCGATGAAGCCCAAGCTGGAGGATATACCGGAATCATGTATGGCCCTGGTTCTCTCCTACTTGGACCCGCCGGAGATTGCCAAGCTCGCACGGATCAACCGGGCTTTCCGGGCAGCCGCCTCCGCGGATTTCATCTGGGTCGCCAAATTGCCCTCCAATTATCCCTTTATTTTAAGCAAACTGCCTGATCAAGGCCTGATTACCATGGGTAAGAAGGATATATATGCCAGGCTCTGCAGACCTAACCCTTCTGACGGTGGCACAAAGGTTTGCTCGTTCAAATTCTTATTCTTTTTCCCCTTTCTGTTCCTGGATTGTGAAATTTGATTGTCTTTTTTTTTTTTTTTGTGGGAATAGGAATTTTGGATTGATAAGAGAACAGGAGGGACATGCTTGTCTATATCTTCAAAGGCGATGGTGATTACGGGTATAGATGATCGGAGGTATTGGAATCACCTTCAAACTGATAAATCTAGGTGGGTATTTTAAACGTCCGCCTGTTTGTTTTGTTGTTGCGCATATATATGCACAAATATTTGTCAGAAAATGTGAATAGATTGATTTTATTTATAGAAAATTTGCATATGGAAAAAATATTTATTTTCGTAATTGCTTTAGGTTTCTTTCTTTCTTTCTTTTTTTTTTTTTTTCATGAGGGATCAAAAGAAAATAGAAGAAAGAATCCTGAAACTAAAAACTTAATAAAAATGATTTATAATTCTGAGTTTCGGTAACTGTGGTAAAAGGAAACGTGAAAATTAGTTGAAAAGAAAGTCTTTTAGGCAGTCTGGAGATGGTGGTTGAATGCTTGAGTTCTTGTCCAAATCTAGGTTCGAAATATATAGTTCTTCTTTTCAATTTCTTTTCACTTTAACTTAGGTGCAATAGGTAAATCCTGCATTGAATTACAGTACTCGCATTGAAAGATCTAGCAACTTTCCAGTTCAACAGATCGACGTTTAAGAGACCAAGAGATGAAAACATTTATCCAAAAAGATGGGGTGGTGAAGAAGATGATCGTCCTCTAGCTCTAACGCAACTCTGCCTCCACCCCTTCGATGCTGGCTAATTTTTGGATTTGCTTAATATTTTAATAAAATTGATTAGTTAGTTTTGGTTGTAAGCAATTTCCCCACATCGTTTTGAAGGAAAGAATCTTGGAGGTATTATTGGTTCTTGGAGGTATTATTGGTTGTAAGGTCGATCTTTGAGATTTTGACGTTATCTTATAAGCTGACAATGAAATTCATTAATAGATTACAGACCAAATTTAATGAACATGGATAAGCAAGTGTAGCTGGGACATTATCCTTTTGGTAAAACAATTTGACCCATGAAAAGCTATGACATCGATCCCCAATGAGAGCTTATGGATATTAATATAACTCTGGCTTTTATTTGTACATGTAAAAAAAGTTTAGAATTTTAGGAACCCGCCGTATTGCCTGAGTTAGGTCATGCAGTAACTTCAGGCTTACAGTTATTTTGGCCTTGTGCATCCAAATCCTGTTAATTTTGTTCTGTCTTTTTATATAATGCTTTTGAATTTAGTAACTAGCAATAGAGAATGAACTGAATGATATCTTGTGGCTTCTTCCTGTAGATTCCAAACATTTGCATATCTTCAACAGATCTGGTGGCTTGAAGTAGGTGGGGACCTTGAGTTCCAATTTCAGGCAGGGACATACAGTTTGTTCTTCAGACTTCAACTGGGAAGGGTTGGCAAGAGATTGGGTCGTCGGGTCTGTAATTCAGACGACGTTCACGGGTGGAACATAAAACCTGTAAAATTTCAGTTGTCAACGCTGGATGGGCAGCATGCTGTATCCCACCACATGTTGGACAATCTTGGAAATTGGGTACACTACTATGTGGGAGATTTTGTTGTCGACGATCCTAATGCATCAACAAAGATCAAATATTCTTTGACTCAGATTGATTGTACTCATACCAAAGGTGGTTTATGTGTAGATTCGGTTTTGATATGCCCGAGAAGTTTAGGCAAAGAGTTGTTTGTAGATGAACCCTATAAAAAATAGTAATTTCCTGAATGCTGAACTGTCCAAGAATAGCTTGCTTCTCGAGGACTGGGATGTTTTGAGGTGGGAGGCAGTCTGTATTGGATTGTGCCACTTTGCCAAAAGGATTCTGACTGATACAATGACAGAAGTGTAGGTTGTAGCAGATGATGGATAGAGAAGCTGACCATGTTTTAAACAGTCCAATGATAGAATGTCATACGACATTATGTAACTTTCTTTCAATCTAGGTGGCACTGTAGCAGGATTGGTCTGTATTTTTGTTTGAACAGTTACTTGATATTTTCTAGTCTCGAGGATTGGTGGTACTTAGATGATTATTGTACATACTTTCAACATAGAACATGCTGTTTTGTTCGGAATGTATATATTGCTTCGTCTGTCTGCTATTTGCATTTCTTTTGGTTCCCGGTTTTGTACTCAATTTTCTGTTCTTCATTTGGACTGCAATTGTTAGCGATGGATTGTTCTTAATGATTTTAAAGGTTGCTTTGGAGCCAATATTTTGGTTGGTGAAGTTTTGATGTTGCTTTGGTTAAGTTACATTGCTAAAAGTAAATTTAAAAATGTTGACAATAATGAACAATTTCTTGATATCAGGCTTCACAATTCAATTAATAGAATAAGTTTTAAAATCATAAGTTACCCTTGAAAGGATTACCCATAAGTAAATAAGTTTTAAAATCATTTAACTTATTATTCTTAAAATTAAATTACTTATGCTTTAACTTAAAAGTGTGAAGAGAATTTGGGTTCCATAAAAATTAAATTTTGGGAAAAAATGTATTTTCGAATAGTGATTTTTTGAAGAATGTGCTGTTAAATAAGAAGGAAAATTTTTAAATTTACGTGTAATATTATTTTATTGGAAAATGTATAATTGAAAAAAAGAGAAAAAATGCATTTTGAACAAAATGAAATGGTATTAAGTTTTTACAAATTCCAAATAAAATTAAGGGGGTGTATTCAATTGAGCGTTTTGAAGATTTTGATGGATTATTTTTTGAAGTAATAATTTTTGTGGATTTCATGAATTTTTTAGAGATTTGTATGAAATTAGTAAAAGTCTTTTGCAGACTTTCATTTTAAAATTTTTATAGATTTCTGTAAAATTGAAAAGACTTTTGAAAACTTTCATTTGAAATAAAATTTATGTGGGTCTAATGCAATATTGTGAAATTATCACAGGATGGTTTTCACAATTCCTTCCCCTTCTCCTTTCCTTTCCCCCATATTATACAAAAGTATTTTAAAAAGAATAAAAATTTAGGACATTAATTAAATAAATAATAATAACAATAATTATACGTATAAAAATAAATTTAATATTCATTAATACAATATACCTTTAAATAATAAATATATAATAAATTTAATTATAAATTAGTTTATATAAAATTTTATAGTTTAATTAAAAATAGATATTTTTTAGAAAAAATGAATGAAAAAAGAAAAAAAAATTATAAGAATACAATTTAATTCTTTCAAAAAAAAAAAAAAAATAGAAATAAACAATAAAAAAGAGAAAAAGAAAAATATAAACAAATATAATCAATATAAACAAATAAATTTTAATCATAACTTTAATGTTGAAAAAGGAAAGACAAATATTGAAAAAAATGTATATTTATTATTTTTTTTTTTTTGTGTGAAAGTCTCTCAAATGTTGTGATTAATGATAAACAAATTTTGAGATTTTATTTTAGTACTTTCTATTTTAAAGTTAGTACCATAAAGACTTCTATAAAAGTCACTAAAGTCATAAAAAATTGAATACCCTTACACTTCAAAAGAGAGGTTTAATTGCATACAACACAACTTTTGTAGACTTTAAAAAATTGTAAAAGTCTCGATACACAAATACTTCTAGAAAGTCTCGAAAAATCTACATCGAATATGTCAAAACATTTCCCCTGTTTGGCGCACATAGTAAGAATGTATTTTTACTGTTGATGTGATGGAGAATATATGGTTGAAAAAGAAGGAAAAATTATTGATAAAATATAAAATATTATTTTATTGAAGAATGTGTGGTTGAAAATGATTAGAAAAATGAGAAAGAGAAAAATAATGTGGATCAAACATAGGGTAAATCTTAAAAAATCATTAAGAGCCTGTTTGTTTTCGATTAAAATTCAATTAAAATTGAAAATATGACCGTCCCACTCGTCTAATAAAAGTTTAATTTTTCATAATGTCTGCCGAATATCTCCATTCAATACACCCCCAACATCTGTTTCCGTTCCATACAACCAAACGAAAGACGAGGGCACTTGCCTAAACATGCTTAATTCAGTGAACTCAACCGCACAATTCACACTCATTTCTTCTCTGTCGCTGTATATAATTGCTGTATGTATTAGGGTTCTAAGTAGGAAGGTACCCTTCTTTCCCTTTACTCTTGACCTCATTTTAATGAGTGATTGTGCATATATATATATATTATGTTTACGATACCTAATATTAATTTTGTTGCAATTTGCGTCGTTTTTTTTCGGGTTTTTCAGTTTCAGAATTTGTTGATTTTTTCAATTATTGAAAATTCTCACCTTATGTAATTTTTCATCGTGTTTTTTTTTTTTGGGTTTCCAGTTTTCAGAATTTGTTGATTTTCCGTTGTTGAAAATTCCCATGTCATGTGATTCTGAACTAGTCAAAACACTGAAGCTTCGAGGGAAAATTTTTACTTTATATTAACTGAATTGATTTTTTTTTTCTTTTCCCATGGGGTGGGCATCGAATTTCTTTTGTTTCTGTTTATATTTTTCTGAAAATTGTATGAATTGTTATGGAAAAAAAATTGTAGTTTCATTTACAGGTAACGGGCATCGAAGAATTTATTTTCTATAGTCAGTTTTGTATAACATTACTATCTTTCTGCAGGGGCAATTCTTAATGTAGGTTTGAACTTTGAAGTTATATAGATATACAAAAGTTAAAAAGTTTATTAGTTCTACAGAGTGCCAAAGCTCAAATGAAGAAAGGTATAAATTTCTTAGACTGCCTTGACGTTGACTTGACCTTGAGTATCTTGACGCTCTTGGATAATCCAGCTGATGTGGTCCGTGCTAGTGTTGTTTCACAGTCTTGGCACCATTTCGGTGAGCTGCAAAAGTTTAATAAGTTTAGCTGTTATTGATGATTGTATTTATTATGCATCGCGTTGGAAAATGTTACTGGCATGAACCATCTTGTTTGCAATAATTTTGATTAGCAGTAGGATATGGATTTTTCTGCTATATTGGTACACACACAGGCACACTTGAATTTCGGATGCCGTTGTTAGTTACGCGACGTTTCATTTGTTTATTAGAATTTTTCTGTTGCACTCGGATTCTTTTCAAATGCCGATCATAATTGTCACATTGCTCTGTGTGCTTGATTCAGTATGCTAGGACATGTTTTTTACATATGATGTTTAACATCTCAGTGAACATTAGATCTCCTTGGTTCCTTTTTGACTTATCATCATGCAATGGACCTACAAAAAAACACGTCTTAGGCGTTGTTAACTTAGGGTTCGCCAGTGTATTGAAGAGTGCCCTTTGACACTCAAGTTAATGACAGGACACATCTTAGATGACATTGGGGCTAGCCAGAGATCAATTGTAGAGGGAAGTTGCATCTCACATTTAACCTGGGGACTAATTTTACACCGAGTGTCCAACTCGAGAAACTTGCATATTTAGTTATGAATAATATGAATTAAAATTTTGAAACCTTCTCGGTAAAGTTGACTAGTGTTTAAATTCAAATGATGGGAAATAATTACAAATGTAAGTGGAGTCCGTGGAATTATTTTGTGTATTTGAAAATTATGAATGCTTGGCCGGACTATCGTAATGCAAGCAGGGAGTTCAACGCGTGAGCATTTGCTTGCCCCCAGTTTGGTTTTTACGAGCTACCAACTCACATTAGGGGGTTTCCATATAGTTGATGAATTGTTTTTCTTCTCTTCTTGATCGTGGAAACTCATGGGAAGAGGTGATGGCTTAATCCTCACTGAAGAATGATGATAAGCTTTGGCCTGGTATGGTCCAGCCTGTGAATGAATTAGAAAAATCAGCCTGGACTGGACACATCATACCTATCAATGGAGATGAAGAAATAACATTGGCCTGCTGTGGCCTAACTCCTAATCCCAAGCAAGCAATCCCAGAAGGAAAGTGACAATAGCCTAGGTATTCCCAAGCTAATTTTGCCACTGCCAAGAAGTTGGGTGCTACTTGTGCGAAAATATGCTGCTTATGCATTTCCATGAAGGACCCAAGTCACTCCAGCTGTTATATGCCATCATCATCCAGCGGTTATCTTTGACCAGGGTCAATGACCATTCAGTTTATATCTCTTTAGGTCTCACTGAAAAAAAAAGTGCTTATCCAAACACTGCCCAAAGACACCCCATCAACAACTGGATGACGCCAATCTTTCCAAACTGCAGAAAGACCGTATGGTTTGCAAGCTCCTCTGCACCATTGGCCAAGCCTTGGATGTAGTGGATCAAAATGGTTCTGGGATAATTAGGTTATCTATAAAGAGCTCCAGTCAGTGATGCTGAGTCAATTAACATTCTTTTGGCAGACTTGTGGGACTGAAGATGGATAGGGAAGCGATTAGCTTCTAAGGTGACAGAATTAGCGGAGGCATAGTAACAGGCAGCGCTGTATGTATCTTTGGTGAGCACGTCCTTTGGAGATTTGAGAAATTCGCTATAATTTTCATGTCTCTCTAGAATATGAGGCTTGCATATTTACTGATTTGCTGGTGAGGTGGTTGGAGTGGGAGTAATGTTCTGGAAATGAAATCCTTTTGACAATGACGAGAAATTTAAGACTGGTTTTGGACGACGAGTGGCGACGATAATCGTATTGATAATATGCAACTTTGAAATCGCAGGTCAGGCAGGGTCCAGGGGGGGATAGTTTCCTCATTTCTGGGGTCAATCTTTTGCTTTTTCTCAGCGCCAAGCCCCACAATCCCCACCTGACCTCATTAGTGCAGGTCCTAAAGGATTTTTGTCATCCCTAAATTCTTTTTTCAAACAGCACAACATAAAATTTTCTGTCTGAGCTAACTTCCCCCTATTTATGTTTTTCACGTATCCATGATCATTCTGTTTTGATATCATTGACGGTCGGAAGGTTAAGAGTGATAGGTATTATTTATGTTCAAAGACCGTAGAAAGACTTCTCACCTTTGCTATCTTGTACAAAGGTTTTTAATCAATTATAAAAAATGATGATGCGCTTGTTATGTGTAAATGTGATTGTCTTTTATAATCATTTTTATGTCTCTTAATCCTAGTTCTTTTACATAAGATTTACTGCCTCTTCCATTCATTTCATGAAAGAGAAAAATTGAACAATGTCTGAGCAAATGATAATATCAATTATTTTTCAGTGGTTGCAAACAGACTTTCTAAACAGCTGTGTCTGAGAATGTTTCCTCATATTGCCGATCTTCAAATAGTTGGACCAAATAATGGAACATTATCAGTGGATGTTGAAACTAGCAACCCGATGGAATGGAAGATTCTTGAGAGGGATCATAAAGTTTATGCTTCTCTAATTCAGGGCCTCACGAAGTCTAAAGATAATCCAAAGGATTGCATAGCGTGTGTAATTGGTGCTTCCAGTACAGATCGTGATCCAGAAGAAAGCGTAGTTAATACTCTTTTTCCGATCGACAGATATATGTGGGGAGGTTCATACTGGTCAAGTAAAGGACAGAGCAACCCTGATGTGCCTGAGACATTAATATACAAATTAATTGCCGATGTTTGTGTTGTTACTGAAATTGATATACGACCTTTTGAAGGTGATCGCTCAGCTTTCTTAAAAAAAATTTCTCTTCCTTTTTTTATTGATTTTTATCAGTTATATTATGTACACGTCGTGTTTAAAAACTATTAGGTGCTTGTCATTACCTGTCTTTTGCGTTACCCTACAGTGTATTGGGAGCCGGGAAGTCCCGTTTACTCGGCGAAGTCTGTTCGATTTCGAATGGGTCATCTCAAATCCCCAAGGAAGAATGGGATCGATTTCTGGCATTTACCATTGCAACAATCTGCAGAAGACAAGTTTATATGGTCATACACTTCACCAGAGTTCCCTATGACACAGGTGACCTTTTGAAGTAGATATATGCAAAATTTAGGTATTTTTTCTATTTTTTTTAATTTTTCTTTTCACCCTCATTGGGCCTGCGAATTAGTTTCTGTCTGGGTGATAATCAACTTAAAACTGCCACATTTTATGACATGAGTCCTTATAAACAACTCGTTGAGAGCATTGAACCAAGTTGAGTGGCAGAAAATGATTTACCTGGCCATTTTCAAATTTATAGGGAACTAGACTTGGTTATTGCTGTTTGGGTTGACTTCTCCAGGGGAAATGATGTTGGGGGTTTTAACCATTGGCATGTTAAATTGCTACTTGAAGGAATTGCATAAAAACTTTGACAATCAGCAGTTGGCCAGAACCTTTTGATTTTCTAATATAATTCACAATCATTTGTTTTGACATTCTTGTATGAATGAAGATTACTTCTGTCACAGATTTTATTGTTTATGCATAATAATCCTACTTAACATGTAATGAATTTACTCTCTCTCTCTCTCAATTTTTCTTCATGGTGGCCAGGCTGGTGGTTGTAATGGGGGACCATTTTCTTTGCTTCAGATGCATCCAGATGAAAGAAACCATAACTTTGCTTATTCTACAAGAATCATGCTTGAATAACTCTTCCTCTGCAAACAGGAAAATCACTTGCAGGAATTCAAGCTACCAGAACCTGTTCTTTGCATTGGTGGATGTTTGCAGATCGAACTGTTGGGGAGGGCTCAGAGAGAAGAAATCGATGGCTTATTCTATATATGGTGAGTCCCTACAGTTGGTCCATTTTCTCTCTTTTATCAAAACTAGTTTTGGCCGTGCAATGCACGGACTTTGATATTTTGATGGTAATGTTAGCGTCGAATATGAAGAATTAAAGAAGGAGATATACGCGAGGTCAGCAAAATGAATAGTTTCATTAACGAAAAACAAAATCGGATTTGTACTCAAATAATAAAAACGGAGAATATCTAGGCATTTAATTTTAGTACTTTATAACTTTATTATTAACTCAACGATCTACAAATATTTATGATGGATATAAAA
>OU503042.1:26004785-26024196 GCA_912172775.2 Fraxinus pennsylvanica | reverse complement strand
TTTAATTTTTTATATTATAAATAAATACCGGTATCAATTAAGTCAATAAAGACGGCCAAATTTTGGTGTGGGAAGGATAAAATGGGAAAACCATTAATTGATGGGGGATAACATGGGAATGCAAAGTGCTTCACAAATGAACAGTAGCCAGCGGATTGCCTCTTTTATATTAGTAGGGATTGAGATTTGTTAAAATTGAATCAAGAAAATGAGCCTGCGAGCTCGCGCCGGGCGAACCATCCCCTTAAATTACAGGTTGACAGAAACTGTCATGCATGCACACATGACTATTTAAAGCACGACTTCTGAACTAATGAACACAGGACATGTAAGATGATGAATAACACGTGAATACATAGTAAAATCAGTTATAAACCTTCCGCTAGATGGCTGACAGTTGACGCTCGTTATTTTCAAAATAAACCAATTGATTATTGTTCATCTTTTCGAGATCATGGTAAAGCAGTAATTATAGAGATCAATGCTTGTGGAAGAATTTGGATAGGTGGTTGTATATATTGTAAGTATACTAATTGGTAATGAAAATCGGAGAATAATCTGCATGGGTCGTGAAGCAATTTCCTTTACCAGTGGCTGCCATTAGATCTAACTGCTATATCATTTGCATGCTGCAGTGTGTGTTATGTTCGGGTTCTGGGACGTCCCCTGAGTCCTGCATTCGAATTACAGGGCCTCAAAAAATCTGGAGACTTGCAACTGAAGTATAATCCTGAGGCTTTCCATTCTGTTCTGAAAAGTTTTTCTCATGAAGAGGAGACGGATATAGTTGAACCAGAAGAAGGGGCACTGCGGGATCACGTCCGTCAGCTGGAGAATTTGTTGCAGATACAGATTATACCCAATCATCCATTTGTATGGAATGATGATGAGGACTAATTGGATGAATACCTCATTCCGCAATATAGGTACATCTGTATCGACTGGATAAATGTTATGCAACACCCATCTGATTTAACAAAATATCGACGCTCTTGTATGATATTGAAAGTAATCTACTAATGCATTTCGCATGGTACTTTCTCTGATGTGTTTAGGACTATAATTAACCAGAAATTGTGTTGAATGCATTGTGAATGAGTCACCACTGGAGATAATGGCTGCGATTTGCCCTTTTTTATAAACTTAAACTGCACATTGGGTTAATTCAGATCAGAAAATAAAAAGATAAAGAGGAAAAAAACATTTTGAAATATTTCGACGTTGGAGAAAATTTGCCAATAACTCTATTTTCGTTTTAGAAAGTACGAAATACGTATATATGCGACGTGCAAACTCACAAACACAAAGTAAACTCTTAAACTTCTAATGTAATTACATACACGAGTAAGCTCTATGCCTTCATGATGACCAGATTTCTTCCATATCATATGCAACAAATTGTTCTGGATTATGAACTGCTACAACTAGGATTTCCCCCATGCTAGGTACAAAAATCTTTTAGTGTTGAGGAACAAAGAAACTAAAATCTTGAACTCATTGTAAAGTTCGGTACGATTTAATACTATGTACCAAATGAACCCCGTGCTGCAACAGTGCTTCCCACTTGGTTCAGAGTCCTCCAGGGAGGACTAGCCAGAGCTTCAACTTGGAAGTGCTGATGAAGTTTCTAATGATTTTGTCATGTCTGCACAAACTAATCTTGGCAAATCTACACAAAAGTTTGGTTGAGGCAAAACAATAATGATTACCAGACCTATTTTAAGCCATTCAGTTTTGTCAAAACACTCCCACTCATGCTAGAGTTAGACTAAGGATCTGTATGTTTATCAGTGTATATATGCTTTGAATAAATTAAGAACAAAGAAGTGTAAGAAATGTACACGAGCTATTACTGTCCCAAAAAAAGAAACTTTCATCCCCAACATTCATTTATGTTGGTTCTACATTTTTATCCCAAAATAATGCTGTCATTTTGCAATGTCCACTTCAACCGCTCTTTCACATCCCAAAAAAAAAGTTGGCATAAACACATGGAATGTTACATGTATTAATGCTCGATCCCGGTTGCTCGAAACATCCCATATGTTGATGCCACTATAACACAGAACATATCTTTTAGATGTCATGTGAAAACTTTCCAATATGCGTGCTACAATCAAAACAATACAATAAACAATCTTCGGAACTTTTTAAAAAGAAAATGAGAAGTTAAACTCAAGACCAGTTGAGCCACATAAACTTACGATTTTAACAAAAAATAAGACGGCAAATGTTTCGTAGATTGAATTCCGTATACTAACAGGGTAAAGCATCCATTTATTCATAAGGGATGGAAGACAGCCCTGCAAGAGAGTACACAATCTAATTATCTTAGAAGTCAACAAACATCAAATATATTTACGCATTTCCTAAACCATCAAATAAAGGCGCAAGAAAAGTGGATAGAACTGAAGTAATACTACGTTTTTATACAAAACAAGGCATTGATCACATAGATTTTCATGTTTATGCTTCTCAGCTTGTACCATTATTACTACTTTGATTCATTCAGGCAATGAAACAATTATCAAAAGTATACTTCCATTAGACAACATTGGGTTCTCCTACTTCTTGCTGAACAAGCTTTTCAGCTTTCCTCGCTCTAAACGCTCAAGTAACTTCTTGGCACCGGGAATGTCCATCTCAGTAAGCTTCTTGAGATAACCAATAGCCCCATATGAAATCATCAACTTCTTACACTTTTTGCTCGAGGAAAGCAAAGACAGGCAGGAAATTGAATATTTTTTGGCTGTGTTCTGAGGACTTGGATCGAGCAAGACTACCAAATTTGGAACGCTTTTGTCATCTCTTTTAACTTCTCTACAATTATGGGAAAGGGTCATCAAACTCGAAATTGCTTGTGATGCAATCTCCCTCACATTGATAGATTTAGCCTCCAGCATCTTTATGAGAAGAGGAATGCATCCAGATTCACCCACTAATCGTTTAATTTCAGTTGAGGTGCAGATTAGACAGATTGTTGAGGCTGCTGCTTTTTGTGCACCAAGAGAACCTGATTTAAGCACATGTACCAGCCTTGGAAGAAGGCCAAATGAAACCAAAACATCAACTGAAATCACTCCAACCAAGTTTCTCAATGCCCCAACTGCAGATTCTTGAGGCAGTGGACCGTCTAAATAAGCCAGAAGACTTTTTATTCCGCCTTCTGAAATAACACATCTCCGAAGATTGTCATTACTTGATGTGAGATTTTGTAAGCAATCTGCTGCATACTCTTTAGATCTCAACTGGGTTCCGCATTCAAGAAGATCAATCATCACCTTTATAATCCCTTCTTCTGAAAGGGCGCGCCGCACCTCAGGCACAGCGGATATATTCTTCAATGTACAAGCCGCAGCAGCTTGCAAAACAGACGCATCAGTCTGACAGATCTCAATCAGAGGCCTAGCTCCACCATGGCCAACAATGGAGCGGGATGTTTCTGCTGACATAGACAACCTCTGGAGAGAAATCGTAGCCTTCTCTCGACTCACTGCATTACCAGATTCAACAAGCCTTATAAGGGGCGGAAGAACACCTTCAGAAACAAGCCAATTCTCACAACTTCCAGATTCTATAAGCCAACAAATAATAGTAACAGTTTTTTCTCTGATCCGAGTAGAAGTAGCAGTCAGCAATTGAACTAAAGCTGCAATATTGCTTCGTCCTAAAACGGTCAACACGTTCGTCTCATCATCTTTCATGACTTCGACAAGGCAATCAAGTGCTTTATGCTTAGCCTCGAGGTGCCCAATCTGAAGTCGAGCGAGCAATTCTCTTATATTGCCATGATCTGAAGCAGCCACCTGTTCAGCCAATGGCAAACTAACCTCTCCAAGCACTCCAGTTTTGATCAGAAGCCCACAATCGCGTAAATTTAAATCAAGTTTACCAGAAAGAGAATCCAAATCACTTTGCATTTTAAGTTTTCCCTCAAATTTCTCTTTCAGACAACACTCCGCCAACTCAATTGCATCATTCAATGTCCTTGAAACAGCCTGCAATTGCTCCTTACAGAGTGCATTCTTTGAGAAGAAAGGGTGGCTAGACAAATCCGATAATTTTGAAGGAACTTGTTCCAATTTCAAAATGATCATCTTCCACCTTCCAGGGAATCCTTTAACCTCCCTGGATTTCTCCAGAGCCTTCGGAACAAGCCCTTGAACACGAGATAGACATTCCTCAGCCGACAGATTATCAGCCACCAAATTTTCTATTCCGTCTTCGACCATGATTCAACTAAATTAAAAAAAAATCAAACCTTAAACAAAGCTGGAAGTACCTGAAAATAGGAAAATCAAACCTTAGCAACAACGACCCATTTGAGAATTAATGCAGAAAATTCATTTTTTTCAACATGGATCGATCAGAATACCTTATTAACACCAATAATTCAATTTTTTACCACAACTCACCGAATTACTATGAGAGACTTGGATTTCGCCAGCAAGAAGAATGAACAGGTAGGTAGCAAATAGATCACAAGACAAGAAAGAGTAAACTTCAGATGAAGTATAAGATTTCCAAGGCGGTGGCTTGCTTTCGCAAAATGGTAAAAGACACAAACTTTTGGAATATAGAGAAATTAAAGATGTGGACCAGTTGCAATCATAAAATATTAAATTTTAGCACTATAACCATTTAAAAATCGCATTAATAAAGAAGAAGGGACTGACATTGGGGTGGGTGTTGGAGTTCGAGAATCTTGCATTATCACAATATGCCCGTTTACTGAAAATGACGGCTAGCCGAGCCCGCAGGTAAAAAATATCACGTACTGATCAAAAGCCCCCACGCGTTTAATCAAACGCTTTTTATCAATGATCTTCAAATGCAAAGGAACGTAAAAATAAATAAATTATGTAAAATGACAGCTGAAAGCCTGTACAGATGAAAGTGAAAGGTGGAACTTTCCAACGGCGTTTACTGCCGTCCAATAAATGCAAGATTGCAAGTGGTAGAGTTTTGATATTTCGAAAATGCCCTTACATCCATGAAGTACAGTCAAATTATTTGCACGGTAGATATGGAAGAAAATATCACAGATGTAAGGGGCATAAAGGTAATCTGGTGTAAATCAGGCAGCTTTACTTTTCATAACCTGTGATGTGAATTGCATATTTGCATGCTGTTGATGCTTAAAATAATCCCAGCAGCTTTGGATAAATGAGGCCATGTTTGAGAGCCATCAATTTTTTGTAACGTATTATAGAATAGCAGATTGATGAAAAATGTGTGGTTAAAAAATAAGAAAATTTTATTGAATTGTGTATAGAATATTTTATTGTGTGAATGTGTGATGGAGAATCGTACAGTAGAAAACAATTTAAAATTTTAAAGTACTATGATCCATCGAATCCAATGGCAGGCAGGATTCCCAAAGGGGTCCACAAATTCTATTTTTGAATTTTTCTTCCCAATTTTTGACTTCATTTCCATGGAATCATTGGAATGGGAAATGACTTTGTCTTGAAGACAAGATAGGAATCTCCATCTCCAGTTATTTGTATATACATGGAATTTATTTGAATTTCTGATAAATATTTCAAAAATAATTGAAGCAATTAAGACCCCATAAAAGGAATATTACCTCAAATTGATTCATTCTTTGCAAGGCACTCAAAATCTTTATCAGCCAAAATGCTACTCAACTCTCTCTGCAAGAAAGAAAGAAAAAATATCTGCATCAGTCAGAGAAATCATTCAAAACATTGATAGATCGGTCAGTACCTATTTATTTTATATAAACTCAGAAAAAAATTGAAACTTTGATTGTCTATCACTTTGAAACGGTGCATATGAATCTAAAGATCCAACCTTTAAGACTCGACCACCAGAAGCTACAATCTCTTTCTCTCCAGAAAGAAGCCAAGAAAAACTGCAAGCAATGTAATTTGATGCGTATGATGCACGGATACTTTCAAAAAATATCAAGAAACGTTTCCATTTGGAACAGAAGTTGATGCCAATGCTCTGTTATCTGAATCTTTAAAGAGAAACCCAGAACTCTAGCTTACGATTTCAAATCAAAATCTTTACAGAAAAGTTTTCTTCTCTCAGAGATGACGAAGATATAGCTAACATGCAGAGAGAATTTACTGTCAAGTTTCAAATAAAAAACTGAGAAGAAGAGACAACCCGACAATGCCAACAGAGACAACACTTGCTCACATTGAAAAATCCAAAAAAAAATTCAAAATCAAAATCATCCCACCCCCGCTCTCTCTCTATGGTGGAAGAAAATGACAGAGCTCTGTCTAAAATATACACAAACACGTATCTGCCTAGTAGCGTGTATCTTGTGTGTTTTGGGGGAGCGAGCGAGTTAAGGAATGGACGGCAAGGATTAAGGCGATGGAACAGTGCAAAAGACCGTTGGGATTGGTTGAAATTTGAAAGTATTCTCCACACCGACGACTGGGGGCTGATATGGCAGATCTCTAATTTTTCACGTGAGGTGGGACAGTTCAGTTGTCAATGTCATCGTTTTTGTCAACTTATCCATAGCTCTTTAACAGATATCTTCAGAAGATACAGCTCCGCGTCCATTATTCTCTGTTAAATTATAATTTATTATTCTTTTTATTTTCAACAATTATATATTTTTAAATAAAGTAATATTATATATAAATTCAAAAACTTTTTCTTATTTTTTAACCATACATTTTCCAAAAAATTATTATTTCTCTCAGTGTGTAATAATGAGGCCAAACGGGCACATAATGCCCACAATCGATTTGGCACGTGCCACATCTATGTTTTTTTTTGAAAAAAAGAAAAAGAAATTGAGAGCAGTAATAACACTACATAAGAATGTGTTGGCAATGACTCAAGCTGTTCAATAATAGCTCGATTTTACACCTTATTTTTGCGTGCATTTCTTATCTCAATTCATTAACGATCAAAAATGAAAAAAAAAAAAAGACGGGGACAAGATGGTGTTGGGTGCAATTTAGAGAGAGAGTTAAGTCGTATCATGTTTGATTATTACGTTTGAAAGAGTGCTTAAAGGTTGAAGCGGCAAGTCGAAAAGAGTACTTAAACTTATCTATTTTTGATTTTATGTAAGATGATAGTGATACTATAAAAAAAAAAAAGTACTTAAACATACTAGCCTGTTTATGAACTTCAAGTTTTCTTAGAAATAAAATAAAAAAAACCAAAAAATTAGGTAAATGCTGGGTCATTTTTGTTTGGGTTGTACTAGATGTACACCAAATTCATTACCTAATAGATTACACTCCCCTCACATGGAGGGGGCCCCACGAATATTTTATTGTGCGTGAACCCCCTCCATGTGAGGGGGTGTAATTCATTATGTAATGGATTGTGTATATTTAGACTAATCATTTTTGTAATAGGCTTCATGCTACCTTAATAACATAATTTTCACTTTACAATTTGCAGAGATAGACCAAGTCAAAGAAAATCTCTGTATAATGTGTGAAATATAAAAATAAAAAATTTCTTCCAAATAATTGAGGCTCTTCATCCTCAAAATAAAAAATAAAATAAATAAATAAATAAATATTAAGGCTCCTCATGGGCTGGCAGGGCTTGACAATTTAGATTGGACTCGGTGCATCTTTTTGCACAGATTTGTACATTATCCATTACAGAATATTTCAAGCTTGAAAATTCAATGACTTGACAACTCACCGCCCAACAGCGATGCCCGCAATATTAGATATAACGAGTTGTTGGAGACATGCAAACAAAAGTCCATACATGGGATAAAACTCCTACGCCTAATGGGATGGAATCCCAAGTCGTAACAAAGTTTGTATCATGGTCATGCACTCATGCTCTACTCTCAGTCATGTGGATAACAGAAGTCTAAATATTGGACGATACTCCTACTCATAATAAGATGGAACCCTAAGTTGTAACAAAGTTGTATCATAGCCATGCTCTGGGCTCAGCCGTGTGGATTAGGGAATTTCTATACGTATGTGGAAGATATGAAGGAACGTGTGGTGATGGTGAACTCTTTAGATGGTGAAGCATCTGTGTTAACGAGGGCTAGTACGGTGGAGATTATGTAGACCTCGATGAATTTTGTGATCTTCTTAGTTGAAGTAAACAGAATGCATTTCTCCTAGTAATTAACATTACTTACATAATGCAACTATGCAAGTGTAATCATTAATGTTCTGTTGTCATATCAATTGAATTTGTAAGGACAAACCATTCACAACATGACAACAGCAGACATCCAATCATTAACATTCTAGTATTATGATAATCTCAAGTGTTCGTTTTATGAAAAGAACCAAAATTTTTTATTATATTTATGGAAGAAACATCATCGATGGGAGATTCAAGAGCCATCCATCTTATGCGGGTATTGACAACATGGATAGATAACTTTAAGGTACACTTATGGGGTTGTCTATTGCTTCAAGGCCTGCTCAAAGTGGGATGGTTTGACCGGTATGGCCGGCCAGAAAGAAGTCCGTCTCACCACAAATCCTGGGGTTTCTTTAACCAACTGGTCTCGTCTTGAGACCACTCTATACAGCGCACATGTAGCGCATGCGAGATGAGTATGTAGTCAAACTTAGAATTTCAATCAATGTTTGATGAAATCAGCAATATTCTTCTTTTGATAAAATGTCCAATTCCATAGTACTTCACCTAGCTAAAAGGGACATTACATATAAATTTGTGTATATAAATACAAAACTACCTACTTGATGAATAAGAATGATGCTTAGAAAGCTCCAATTAGTTTTGTCTGTTTAAGCACTGTAGTTATTTTCTCTAGTACTTGAACAATAAGTCATTTTGTATATCAACCTGCTGTTTTTGCCTGTTGGGAACAGCTACTAATTATGATTAGATCAGAACACAATCTTCTATGATCAATTTGAGCAGAGGTATAATCCCAACAAGATTCGGGGTCGATATTAGCAACTCAATTCAATAAGCCTAATTTGAACAATAGAGTTATGGCACAATCAAACCCGAACAAAGAATGATCATGTCACTGCGAGTAAAGCAAACAACTATTGATCTTTTATTGATTGACTTGAACGTCTTTTTCTCTCCTTCACTGTACATGTTTTTAAGAAGTAAAAAGGTAGAAGCAAGCATTGGCTTTTCACCCTTTGGTAGAAAGCATTTTGCATTTCAAGCATCATCTGCGCCTAGACTAGTGATTAAACAGAAGGCTCCAACAGAACAGTTTTTGTTTCACCGTATACTGAGCCACTAGCTGTTTTCACCAATCACCATGGATTGGAGATTCACCAAATGTTGGAGGAACGACTACCGAGGAAGAAACCTTAAACCTCTTGCTTCGTGACTCCTCGCTTCCATTAGTACTCATCACATCTGGACTACTAATCCACCCCATATTTTGATCCCCGAACCCTTGTTCACCAAAATTATAAACTTCATTCATATCTGATCCATCTGAATCCATTCCATGGTACCGGAAACTAGTCCATTCGTTGCTGTAATCTGAGATGCTCGAACTCTCCCACGATAAGGGATCATCAGAAACACGAGGCACAATAACGCTTGGTTGCACCGCCTTCTCTATTTTCTTTATATCGGCAGGATTTTGATTGTATTGATTATAGCCTCGGAAGTGAAAGATACTAGCAAAAGTAAAGTGGTCGCTTACTCTACTCTTGGTTGCCTTATTCTCTGAGTTCCTGGCTATGATACTCTGCAAATTCTTGCTTAACTTAGCTTTCAAGGAAGAAAAACTTAGTCCATGCCTGGTATCAGATTCAGATATCGTTCCATTCCCATTTGAATCAGATGAAATGACTTGATTTGTATTCACTGCAGCAAAGTTTGTCCGTGCATTTTCTCCACGCAAGGCACGAGCTGCTTCATCATAAGCGCATGCAGCTTCTTCAGGGGTGTCATAAGTTCCAAGCCACAATCTTACACGCTGAGACGAGTCCTTAATTTCAGCAACCCATCTGCCTGAAGGCCTTTGTCTCACACCAACAAATCTACGAGTTGCTTTAGATTTTGTTGGTTGTGCCCTTGTGGTGGTGGTCGAGGCTATGGTAGTTTTTGTCGCGTCACATCCAGCCATTGATGCAGTGGTTTTATGGTTTGCTTGGGAAGTACAGATGACAAGTTATGATACTAATCCGTCGCTCTATTTATACTAGGCCAACCAAGCACAAGGTTTAATTGTAATTTGTGTATACTCTTCTCAATTATTTGCTTTGTCTATATCCTAATTAGTCATCTCTTACACGCTTAATGCAATTCTAAACTTTATCAGCTTGGATTTACCTGCAAATGCGTAGCTAGTTAAAACTCCAATTAAAAAATTCGAAATATAATCATTGCATATAAAACAAAGATAATAAAATGTAAAAACAGCTTAATCAGAGGTTGGCTACCAACTAACATAGAAGAACTCACATATTTCCAACCCGTGGAAGAATACATCATTATGAAAACTATGTACTTCTGAAGAATATGTTATGCGTATGCTGATCTGCAGCAATAAATAGTACTAGTAGAATATGTTCGGTAACTGTTATGCCCTACTCGATAATACAATTCATAAGAATTTAGCGTTCATGTTGGAGTATGACCCAAATTCCTATTGGGATTAAGACTTGAGTTGGTAAATTGATAAAAGGAACAAGAGTCTTCGTGGTATGGAAATCCGGTTGAAAAAGAGATAAAAATTCATCAAGGATTGCAAGTTTGAATGGTAAAAGGACTTCGGATAATTAAAGATTTGGTTTTGGAGTTTTGGTGGAGAAAAAGTCGTCACAATTTCACTAGCTGGCCGCTATCTTTGGCACTCGAGCATCGGGGGTGAAAAATGGAGTAGAGAGCTAGAGCACGTCTGGTGCCAAAGTTTCGCTTGAGCAGTGGAGCAACCGCCCTCCTGGCGCTCTAGAGGCAGTGCTATCCTGGTGAAAATCCCTTTTCGATTTTGACTCGTTTCTTTTATTGTATTTCATCCAAAACACTTGTAATGAATTCCTATATATACTCCACGTGATATATAACCTTGATAACCTTGTGAGAGCATAGCAAAATATTGTATAACATTGAAAGAACATCAAAGTAAGAGGATCTAGATTAGAGAGAGACTCGCATACTTTGAAATAGGTCTATTGATCATAGTGAATTCATTGCATCTGCCCGTGGTTTTCCCGGATTTTAGTTTCTACGTTAAATCTTGTGTTCTTGTGTGATTCTTTTCATCTTGTCGTATTTTCTTGACTTTAATATTCATAACAAGTGGTATAAGTTTTATCACCAAATTATTGCAAATTGACTTGTTTTACAACAGTTCATTTCTTCTTTACAGTCTGAACACATTTGACATTTTCCTTTTGGGCAAAAGGTTGGTCATGTTGGCCATGCTATTCAAATCATGTTTCTGTATGAATTATGAGCAACAGCTTAAACAAAGGATACAATCATATAGAAAAAAGGACACAGAGGAAGAGACAAAATAAAGGCACCTTATTTTAATCAATTTTGTGAATCAACGGTTTTGGAACGTTAAATTTCAAATATTTAAAATCTGGAACGAAAAAATCTGATTAATGTATTGATTGTGGGGTTTACCAAATGGATTTTTGCTATTGGAGATGGAATGATTTGTGGGGCTCCAAAGCACAGTACTGTGTCGTTTCTTGTGTTTGTTTCTCTTTGATTAAAACGCCATTGTCATTAATTAATCATGCATTAGTTTTTGATAACTCTAAACTGGATTATTTTAGGTTTGGAAAATTCAATTGAAAAGAAGAGTTTTGTCTAGTTTCTCCAACCATGGCCTTCGATTCAGACTCTGTTCATCCAAATGCAGCTTTGGATTCCTTATATTTTCATTCTCTTACAAGTGGGATTGAGACATTTATTTGTTTCCTAGTGCAGTCAGTACACATGAGTGCACCAAAAAGTACCTGAACCTTAATCTATCAGAGTGTATTTGTGGTAAATATGTTGATTGTAATAACACATTCAAGATTGCAACAAAAAAAAGGCCATTTTCTCAATAAATTTGGTAGTCAGGTACATGATTCTGGTTAATTGCTAGCTCTACTCGAAGTTGCAACTTGATCGAGAAGGGCAAACCTGAAGCATGTTTGGGTTGACCTAAGGAGAGAAGCCTACCAAAACATGCTTCGGCTTAAAAGTTACTTTTACTAAGCTCCTAGAGCTTCAAAGTTAGGGGGACACAATTGAACTTGTAAAGAAATTGGGAGAAATTTTACAATCGAAAATTTAAGCCCAAAAAAATCATATCCCGTGTAATTTTGCATCCGAAAATTTATATGGGATATAATTTTTTTCAGATGTAAAATTTCGAAATTTTTTGATGTTATATTCCATATAAAATTTCATAATAAAATGATGAAAATTACATTTAAAAATTTGTATCGTAAAAATGATGAAAATAATAAATTTATTATCGTAAAAATAATAAATTTTCATAATAAAATGATGAAAATTACATTGAATTTTTTTTTAAAAAAATGCGAGTTAGTCGTCTTTCTTTAAGACTCATGTTTAATGTATTTTTAACTATTTTTTATATATGTTTGGATTATTCGATGTGCCCATAATGTCGTTCTCGAAATAAGCTTTGACATGACATAAACAATTTGTAGATTCGATTAGCGTACGACCATCGGAGAATTTTTAAAACTAGCATGATATCGAAATTCAAATTTAAGGGGGTGTTTGACACCCATTTTTGTGAAAAAATGTGTTTTTGAATAGTGATTGATGGAAGAATATGTGGTTGAAAAGTAAAGAGAATTTTTAGGTTTATGTGTAATATTATTTTATTGATAGAATGTGTGGTTGAAATGAAAAAAGAGAAAAAGAATGAGAATGAGAATGAGAAAAAAATGGGTGTCAAACGGGGGCTTATTGTGATTTTGCCTTTTTTTTTGGTGGAAATTAAAATCAATCTTTTAGTAAATTTTGATAAAAGTAAAACAGTTATGAATTTCATGAAATATGTTGTCAAAATTAATTGTTAACTTTGATTTAGATTAAAATTTAGATTTCAATCGATACCAAATATGACTTTAAAAATAAAAAATAAAAAAATAATAAAAATTCTCAAAAGTTGGGGGCCCGTGCCTCCCAGGACCCCCGGGTCCGCCAGTGGCTGTAGGGAAAAAAATTACTTGAAAAGTAACTCACTCAAGATTGTGCTTTTATCTCATGTGGCTTGTCCTAACACATTGATTACTCCATCATTTTTGGCTAACTTATCAATGGAATGCAAAATTTTGTCTGCAAATTAATGTTACGTTGCACGCATACCTTTCTAAACTTCGATAATCTCATAGTTAATACACTTTCAGGTTCCTAAATCAGGAGTTGGATAGGTCAACATGTATCCTTGTAAGTAGCATTTTAGCTACAAATTCAAGTCCCATATTTTTTTATATTGGATCAATTATTGGGTTTCAATTCTAAAATAATTTTCAGTATCTTATGACAAAAAAGGCATCTGGTATGCTCTTGTGTGGACAATGATATAAAGCTTATACTCATTACTGCAGAATCAGTACTTGATTCAGTTTTACTTGTCCTAATTGCACTTCACTGTGCAGCCTGCATTTGTTAATCTCCATTTGGACTTTAGAGAACAGTCCATACCACAGAGAAAGCTTACGCTGCAATAAATATTTTTCGACATGAAACCGGTAACTTTTTATTCCTTCTTTCACATTACAGAAAAATATTACTGCTGATTCTAGTTATCAAGTAAAACGTGTACAAGGTTCTTGAACTTAGTGTTACGTCTCTCTACACAAGGACTCCCACGTGACCTCAACCCTCCTGCGTGGCAAACGGTTCGACAGTCCCATTCCCTGTACACTAACATGAGGCGAAGCTGGATCGGCCCTCAAGTGTGGACGGCCCGTTTCCTCCAGCAAAATAAAGCTGGGTTGACCCCATTACACATGGAACCCACAGGAAGAGTTGGTCCAGGATGAGGTGATGAAGAGATCCTAAACGGATCATTGTAACTGACAAGACAACATCGAAGAAGGCCACGTGTGACCAACGATTTGTCCAAATGTGCACGAACCAAGTTTGTGTGGACGTGAGAGACCTTGTGATCTATTGGTCACATCAGCGGTACATTTTTTTGGGTCAACACTTAGTTATATCTGACACCCTAAACCAAATTGTGTACAATTATGCGAGAGTAGTGGAGACGAATAATGGTAATATAAGAAGCCTTGAAGCTCTGTTAAATTATGCATTACAAATTAAGAGCAACTCTGCTTCTTTGAGGCCATCAGAAAAACTTCATTTTTCTAATGGTAGGATTTTATTGAAAAAGGTTTGATTTACATCTAATGATGCAGTGAATCAAATTCCTCCACAATCCATATGGAAATGTCACGCCACGCAAAGACTTATCTAAGAAGAGTGCGAATAATTTTCATTTTGTTTTTTGGTGAAATTGAATTCCCTTCCAACATGAACTCAACAAAGCACATATATCACATTTCATATCTAAAATTAGCTCTCTCTAGCGCACTCGCAAATTCTATATCCAATGCCTTCGAGACGATAAAGGTTGCATCTTCAAAATTCTCCTACTAAAATGCACGCAGTTGTTTTTTGTGTAGATAATAAATGAATAGTAAGTTTGATTCTACAAAATATATATAGATAAAAAGTATGTTTGACCAGCTTGAAAAAATCATGCAATATCAAACCTAAGTTTAATTTACCAACAGAATTTTTATTGTAAAATAAAAAGAATAAAAAATAAAACATTACTATAGAAAACCTTTCGGTTATTTGGTAATTAGATAACAATTTAAGATTGCGAATGAATTTCCGCTAAGTGATATTTAAAAATAAACAATTCAATAAATTTTATATACGACCAAGATATCAACAATAAATAAAGTACTTAAAAATATAGACTTAAACATTCATAAAGAAATTTTTGTTGGGAATAAAAAGAAGTTGCAAAATTGTAAATGAAAACAAAAGAGAGAAAAATTTAAGTTACTAGTGAAATACTAAAAAGAAAAAAATGCTTATTCGCCAGCGTTCACCGATATGGCAATAATAGAACTAAAGCACCCCTAGCCAGTGATCATCGACAACATAGCGACGAAAATCACTGACCGACATAGTAAGCTACTATTGACAATTCTGTGTGCTCGATTTAAGAGCTTGCTACTGTTAAAATTAGGGTGTGACCATAATTCTATTTTGAAAATAATTGAGAATTCTAATTAAATTCGTGATTTAAGAAGAATTCTATTTGGAATGCTTTTGGAATCCTATTCGAAGTCTGTTTGGCAAATTCTAGTTTAAATTCTATTTGTAAACTCTATTGAGAGTTGAAATTTGTGTTGGACTTGAAGAGATCAAGAGAAGGAAACTTTTGAGCATTTCATTTCATCTACAACTTTACTTTTAGGGCTTGGATTGTTCTCTATATATATTTAACTCTTCCCTACAATTTAGTTGGGTTTGTTTTACCACATTATGGATTGTTAACCTCATTATCGGTTGGTTTAACATTATTGTAGGTTTTTTATCCTCATTATTAGTTAGACAAATTGTAAACACAAATCATTACAATTCTTTGTCCATATTTTAGTGAAATCTCCTAGCCCCCGTTTGATCTACATTATTATCTCATTAAAATGAAAAATATGACCGTTATCCATCACATTAACATTTAAATTCAAATTTTCTCTCTCTTATGTGGGCTCCAATAACGGCTATATTTTTCATTTTCATTCTACAATAATTTGGCTCAAACAGGACCTACTCTGTAAATTATATTATTCTTGTAAGTTTGTGATCTTTACTTCATATTGTGCTTATAATCTCGTATCGTTTTCAACAAACTAATATCAGAGCATTCAAATTTACAACAAATTGGTATCAGAGTTAAACGTTTGGAAATTCTTAGGAGATCGAGGTTTTGATCAAGGTAAGAGCTCAACTTGATCTTTTGTGATGGCAACCATGAAATTTGATATCTCGTTATTGGATCGCAGTAAAAGATTTTCGTTGTGGCATATTAGGCGATGAGTAGTGCTCGCTTATATGGAATTGATTTTTTGTTGTGTTTTTTGCCCACTTCATATTTGTTGTTTTAGATACACGATCTTATATAGTCGTGATCTCACCATTGAAGAAGTCTATGATGCTCTATTTTCAAATGAGAAGATGAAGCATATTGTTGAAGTTCAGGAGATGACCTTTTTCTTGATAGTGGTTGTGTAAGGGGCAAATTAAGATCTAACTTCAAAATTTATTGTAAGAATTCGGGGCACTTAATTAAGGATTGCTATAAATTGCAGAATAGAGAAAATTTGGTTACAGCTTTTCAGAAAGGGAAAGCAATTATATACTTTAGGTGAAACCATTGTTGAATTTTTTCACAGAAATGGAGATTTTTTGCTTATTTCAAACCTGACGAGGATTGGATTCTTGACTACTACTTTAAACCTGACGAGGATTCGATTCTTGATACAACTTGCATTTTTCATGTGTATCCTAATCGGGGATTCGTTTTCAACATATGAAATAATTTCGGAAGATGTAGTAGTAATGGAAATAATACACTTTGTTAGATAGCTAGTATTGTTCGAGTCAGAATAAAATTGTTTGATGAGCCAGTTAGAACACTTGATGCAGTGAGATATGTTCCGGATTTGAAGATAAATATTATCTCTTCAAGTACTATTGATTTAAAAAGTACAGGTACACTGTTGAAAGTGGAGTCCTGAAGGTTAGTAAAGGAACCTGTGTTTTGTTAAAGGGATATAGAAAATCTCATTTATATATCTTACAATGTTATGCACAATTTTTTTTATCAATTAGCATATTTTAAGAATTCAAGTGGAATTGGAGTTAGATTATGTACATTGGAGTTTTGTTTGGGGTCTTCTTTGAAGAATACATCTCAATTGAATTTAGAAGTTATGAGTAAATCTGCCTTACCACCATTATCGGCAGTGTCATTATATTCAGTTGCTAGTAACATACCCATTTTTTGGCCATAAGAGTCCACATAGGTACAATTATACCGATTTAGTTGATGGTTTGAATGCGGTTAAGGGTGCTGATTTTAACCAAGATCCTTCTTTTGATGCATTCATTTTTAGTGATTCTGTTTCAGGACTTTTTTTGCCCTATTTGGTGATGTCGAAGCCCTGTGCTTGGAATTTTGTTAGTACTCAATTATTTAGTTTTGACGTAATTGGGGTAGCAGAGGTGGAGAATATTTCTAGTTGAAATTTTTTATGGAGAATTTTGTTTGTGTGTGTTTTTGTTAAAAAGTTGAAATTTATTCCTTGTAGTAGAATTTGTCTCCAGGTGGAGAATCATTGAAGTTTACTCATTGCAATAGAATTCATGAGGAGTTTGCTAAAATTAGGGTGTGACCCGAATTCTATTTTGAAGATGATTGATAATTTTAATTAAATTCCCAACTTAAGAAGAATTTTATTTTGAATGCTTTTGGAATCCTATTCGAAGTCAGTTTGACAAATTCTAGTTGAAGCCTATGTTTGAGTCGCATTAAAATTCTCATTCTCGTTCTTATACTCATTTTCAATAATACATTTTTCAATAAAATAATATTTTCCATCACATCAATAACTTTTACTTGTTATTCAACAACATATTCTCCATCAATCTACTATTCCAAAATACATTCTTCTACTCATTTTCAATAATACATTTTTCAATAAAATAATATTTTTCATCACATCAATAATTTTTCCTTCTTTTTCAACCACACATTCTCCATCAATCTATTATTCCAAAATACATTCTTCCAAAATAATGTGGCTCAAACGCACCCGAAGTTATATTTGGAAGCTTTATTGGGAGTTAGAATTTGTATTGGACTTGAAGAGATCAAGATAAGAAAACTTTTGGGCATTCTATTTCATCTACAACTCTACTTCTAGGGTTTGAATTGTTCTCTATATATATTTTACTATTCTCTACAATTTAGTTGGGTTGGTTTTATCCCATTATGGATTGTTAACCTCATTATAGGCTAGTTTAACCTTATTGGAGGTTTGTTTATCCCCATTATTAGTTAGGCAAATTCTAAACACAAATCATTGTATTTCTTTCTACATATTTTAGTGAAATCTCATTTATTCTGCAAATTATATTATTCTTGTAAGTTTGTGATCTTTACTCTATATTGTGCATATAATCTCGTATTGTCTTAAACAAACTGATATCAGAGCATTCCAATTTACAACACTTACATGTCATGTCTAGTTAAACTTTATTAAAAATGAGAGTTTCGAATACATCACGTCAACCTTTCAAAATAAGTACAGATGCCCTAAAACTACTTGGGATAGATAACCTTTCAATATAAGTCCAGTGTGGATTTTCTGCTTCAACTACTGAGCATGAAGCATACAAATCATGGAAAGCTGATAGAACATGTCCCTAGTTGTCTCTTAACACTCTTCCTCCAGCAGCCATCCCTTTATAATTTTTTGCTTCCAAGATAATCTGGTTTCTCGCAGAAAACAAATCAGAATTACCTCTTCCTCTAAATTATGCGATGACTTCATTCAAATATACCACAAGATAGGACAGGACGAATCAGAAGCAAAAATTTCATTTACAATTATAAACTAAGTTGTTCCTAATGCAACTTTGAACTCTACACCTATGCATCATACTAAAGTATTGTCGAAACTTTGGGGCGGGAGATGGTGGTTTACTCTTATTTACATTATTGATTCGTCATTTTCAAAAATTTGCTCAAAGTCCAAGTGGTCCAAATTAACTTGTAGTAACATATTTTCCATCTTCTCTTTATTGACAAAATCGACAAAATCATTCATATGTTGCGGCGTTTGTGGTAGTGGTAGCGGCCATACTTCATTCCAATCCATATCTTGATCAGAGAGAAGTGCTGAAGTGCCCTGATCATTCTTGAAAGTTTCTAAGAATTGCATGGCAGGTTTCTGCTGCAAGATGCTATTTCCTGATGTTGAAGTACATTGGAGATCGTATTTATTTGCCGGACTTGGCAATTCAGATGAGTATTGGACAGCTGGATTTTCGTTTGTAGGTCTTAAAATTGGCTTAGAATCTTGTTCGTTTGGAGAATTTTCTAATAGAGACGGCTCTTGGGATATGCAGTCGAACAATGCTGACAGGTTTTGATCTGGAGTGGTGTTCGGTTGGATATGACTTTTGAATGCTGTCATCTGAGAAAGCTGTGGAGAAATGGAGGGTGAAGGGTACTGATTTAAAATCATGTCCTGATTCATGGATGATGCTGGCTCAAGGACATTAAACTCAGTAGTTCCTGAATGGAATACTTTACTTTTTCCAAACTCGATTGACTTTCCATCGTTTCCCAATTTCAGTCCAATGAAGTTACCAACATTCTTTGTTTGATCATATAGCGTAAAGTCTT
>OU503042.1:25972305-26003407 GCA_912172775.2 Fraxinus pennsylvanica | reverse complement strand
TACCTGAACCTTAATCTATCAGAGTTATTTGTGGTAAATATGTTGATTGTAATAACACATTCAAGATTGCAACAAAAAAAAAGGCCATTTTCTCAATAAATTTGGTAGTCAGGTACATGATTCTGGTTAATTGCTAGCTCTACTCGAAGATGCAACTTGATCGAAGGGCAAACCTGAAGCATGTTTGGGTTGACCTAAGGAGAGAAGCCTACCAAAACATGCTTCGGCTTAAAAGTTACTTTTACTAAGCTCCCAGAGCTTCAAAGTTAGGGGGACACAATTGAACTTGCAAAGAAGTTATGAGAAATTTTACAATCGAAAATTTAAGTCCAAAAAAATCCTACCCCGTGTAATTTTGCCACCGAAAATTTATATGGGATATAATTTTTTTCAGATGTAAAATTTCGAAATTTTTTGATATTATATTCCATATAANAAAATTTCGAAATTTTTTGATATTATATTCCATATAAAATTTCATAATAAAATGATGAAAATTACATTTAAAAATTTGTATCGTAAAAATGATGAAAATAATAAATTTATTATCGTAAAAATAATAAATTTTCATAATAAAATGATGAAAATTACATTGAATTTTTTTAAAAAAAATGCGAGTTAGTCGTCTTTCTTTAAGACCCATGTTTAATGTATTTTTAACTATTTTTGATATCTGTTTGGATTATTCGATGTGCCCATAATGTCGTTCTCGAAATAAGCTTTGACATGACATAAACAATTTGTAGATTCAATTAGCGTACGACCATCGGAGAATTTTTAAAATTAGCATGATATCGAAATTCAAATTTATTGTGATTTTGCCTTTGTTTGGTGGAAATTAAAATCAATCTTTTAGTAAATTTTGATAAAAGTAAAACAGTTATGAGTTCCATGAAATATGTTGTCAAAATTAATTGTTAACTTTGATTTAGATTAAAATTTAGATTTCAATCGATACCAAACACGACTTTAAAAATAAAAACCAAAAAAAAAAATTCTCAAAAGTTGGAGGCACGTGCCTCCCAGGACCCCCGGGTCCGCCAGTGGCTGTAGGGAAAAAAATTACTTGAAAAGTAACTCACTCAAGATTGTGCTTTTATCTCATGTGGCTTGTCCTTACACATTGATTACTCCATCATTTTTGGCTAACTTATCAATGGAAGTGCAAAATTTTGTCTGCAAATTAATGTTACGTTGCACGCATACCTTTCTAAACTTCGATAATCTCATAGTTAATACACTTTCAGGTTCCTAAATCAGGAGTTGGATAGGTCAACATGTATTCTTGGAAGTAGCATTTTAGCTACAAATTCAAGTCCCATATTTTTTTATATTGGATCAATGATTGGGTTTCAATTCTAAAATAATGTTCAGTATCTCATGACAAAAAAAGGGCATCTGGTATGCTCTTGTGTGGACAATGATATAAAGATTATACTCATTACTGCAGAATCAGTACTTGATGCAGTTTTACTTGTCCTAATTGCACTTCACTGTGCAGCCTGCATTTGTTAATCTCCATTTGGACTTTAGAGAACAGTCCATACCACAGAGAAAGCTTAAGCTGCAATAAATATTTTTCGACATGAAACCGGTAACTTTTTATTCCTTCTTTCACATTACAGAAAAATATTACTGCTGATTCTAGTTATCAAGTAAAACTTGTACAAGGTTCTTGAACTTAGTGTTACGTCTCTCTAGACAAGGACTCCCACGTGACCTCAACCCTCCTGCATGGCAAACGATTTGACGGTCCCATGCCATGTACACTAACATGAGGCGAAGTTGGATCGACCCTCAAGTGTGAACGGCCCGTTTCCTCCAGCAAAATAAAGCTGGGTCGACCCCATTACACATGGAACCCATAGGAAGAGTCAGTCCAGGACGAGGTGATGAAGAGATCCTAAACGGATCACTGTAACTGACAAGACAACATCGAAGAAGGCCACGTGTGACTAACGATTTGTCCAAGTGTACACCAAACAAACTTGCGTGGACGTAAGAGGCCTTGTGATCTGTTGGCCACATCAGCAGCACATTTTTTTGGATCAACACTTAGTTATATCCGACACCCTAAACCAAATTGTGTACAATAATTCGAGAGTAGTGGAGACGAATAATGGTAATATAAGAAGCCTTGAAGCTCTGTTAAATTATGTATTACAAATTAAGAGCAACTCTGCATTTCTGGGGCCATCAGATAAACTAATTTTTTTAATGGTAGGATTTTATTGAAAAAGGTTTGATTTACATCTAATGATGCAGTGAATCAAATTCCTCCTCAATTCATATGGAAATGTCACGCCACGCAAAGACTTATCTTGCTGAGAAGAGTGCGGTGAATTTTCATTTTGTTTTCTGGTGAAATTGAATTCCCTTGCAACGTGGACTCAACAAATCACATGTCGGATTTCATATCTAAAATTCTATATTCGATAGTATAGCTGTTATAAAGTCTTTATAAGCTGCCTTCGACACGATGAAGGTTGCATCTTTAAAATTCTCGTACTAAAATGCACGCAGTTGTTTTCTGTGTAGATAATAAATGAATAGTAAGTTTGATTCTACAAAATATATGTAGATAAAAAGTATGTTTGACTAGCTTGAAAAAATCATGCAATATCAAACCTAAGTTTAATTTACCAATAGAATTTTTATTGTAAAATAAAAAGAATAAAAATTAAAACATTACTATAGAAATCCTTTCGGTTATTCGGTAATTAAATAACAATTAAGATTCCGAATGAATTTCAGCTAAGTGATATTTAAAAATAAACAATGCAATAAATATTATATTCCGACGAAGATATCATCAATAAATAAAGCACTTAAAATATGGACTTAAAACATTCATAAAGAATTTTTTTGTTGGGAATAAATAGAAGTTGCAAAATTGTAAATGAAAAAAGAAAAGAAAAATTTAAGTTACTAGTGAAATACTAAGAAAGAAAAAATGCTTCTTCATCGGCGTTCACCGATGTGGCAATAACAAAACTAAAGCAATGCCAGCTAGTGATCATCGACAACATAGTGACCAAAATCACTGACCGACATAGTAAGGTACTATTGACAATTCTGTGTGCTCGATTTAAGAGTGTTACTGTTAAAATGAGGGTGTGACCCGAATTCTATTTTGAAGATAATTGAGAATTCTAATTAAATTCGTGATTTAAGAAGAATTCTATTTGAAATGCTTTTGGAATCCTATTCGAAGTATGTTTGGAAAGATTCTAGTTTAAATTCTATTTGGAAACTCTAGTGGGAGTTGAAATTTGTGTTGGACTTGAAGAGATCAAGAGAAAGAAACTTTTGAGCATTTCATTTCATCTACAACTCTACATTTAGGGCTTGGATTGATCTCTACATATTTAACTCTTCTCTACAATTTAGTTGGGTGGGTTTTACCACATTATGGATTGTTAAGCTCATTATCGATTGATTTAACATTATTGGAGGTTTCTTTATCCTCATCTTTAGTTAGACAAATTGTAAATACAAATCATTGTAATTCGCTGTCTATATTTTAGTGAAATCTCATTTACTTCATAAATTATATTATTCTTGTAAGTTTGTGATCTTAGTCCATATTGTGCTTATAATCTTGTATCGTCTTCAACAAACTAATATATGAGCATTCAAATTTACAACAAATTGGTATCAGAGCCAAACGTTTGGAAATTCTTGGGAGATCGAGGTATTGATCAAGTTAAGAGCTCAACATGATCTTTTGTGATGGCAACCATGAAATTTGATATTTCGTTATTGGATTGTAGTACAAAATTTTCGTTGTGGCAAATTAGGAGGCGAGCGGTGCTCGCTTATATGGGATTGATTTTTTGTTGTGTTTTTTGCCCTCTTCATATTTGTTGTTTTAGAGACACGATCTTATATAGTCGTGGCCTCACCATTGAAGAATCATATGATACTTTATTTTTAAAGGAGAAGATAAAGTATATTGTTGAGGTTCATACAGATGACCTTGTTCTTGATAGTGGTTGTATAAGGGTCAAATTAAGATCTAATTTCAAAATTTACTGTAAGAATTCGAGGCACTTAATTAAAGATTGCTATAAGTTGCAGAATAGAGAAAATTTGGTTATAGCTTTTCAGAAAGGGAAAGAAATTAAATACTTCAGGTGAAACCATTGAATGAAGATTTTTTTTTTAATTTCTGACTACTACTTCAAACCTGACTAGGATTAGATTCTTGATACAGCTTGCATTTTTCATATCCTAAGCGGGGATTCATTTTCAACATATGAAATAATTTCGGAAGGTGTAGTAGTAATGGAAATAATAGACTTTGTTGGATAGCTAGTATTGTTCGAGTTGGAATAAAGTTGTTTGATGAGACGGTTAGAACACTTGATACAGTGAAATACGTTTCAGATCTGAAGAGAAATATTATCTCCTTAAGTACTCTTGATTTAAAAAGGTACATGTGCACTGTTGAAAGTGAAGTTTTGAAGGTTAGTAAAGGAACCCGTGTTTTGTTAAAGGGATATAGAAAATCTCATTTATATATCTCATAGTGTTATACACAATTTTTTTTTATCAATAAGCATATTTTAAGAACTCAGGTGGAATTGGAATTAGATTATGTACCATTGGAGTTTTGTTTGGGGTTTTCTTTGAAGAATACTTTTCAATTGAATTTGTAAGTTATGAGTAAATCTGCCTTGCCACCATTACCAGCAGTGTCATTATATTCAGTTGTTAGTAACAAACCTATTTTTTGGCCATAAGACTCAACATAGGTATAATTATACTATTTAGTTGATGGTTCGAATGCGATTAAGGGTGCTGATTTTAACCTAGATCCTTCTTTCGATGCATTCAGTTTTAGTGATTCTGTTTCAAGACTTATTTTTCCCTTGTTTGGTAATGTCGAAGCCATGTGCTTGGAATTTTTTTCGTACTCAATTATTTAGTTTTGACCTAATTGGGGTGGTAGATGTGGAGAATATTTCTAGTTGAAATTTTTTTATGGAGAATTTTTTTGTGTTTTTGTTGAAAAGTTGAAGTTTATTCCTTGAAGTAGAATTTGTCTGCAGGTGGAGAATCCTTGAAGTTTACTCATTGCAATAGAATTCGCGATGAGTTTGTTAAAATTAGGGTATGACCCAATTCTACTTTGAAGATGATAGATAATTCTAATTAATTCCCAACTTAAGAATAATTTTATTTGGAATGATTTTAGAATCCTATTCGAAGTCTGTTTGACAAATTCTAGTTGAAGTTCTATTTGGATGCTTTGATGGGAGTTGAAATTTGTATTGGACTTGAAGAGATCAAGATAAAGAAAGTTTTAGGCATTCTATTTCATCTACAACTCTACTTCTAGGGTTTTGATTGTTCTCTATATATATTTTACTCTTGTCTACAATTTAGTTGGGTTGGTTTTACCCCATTACGGGTTGTTAACCTCATTATAGGCTAGTTTAACCTTATTGGAGGTTTGTTTATCCCCATTATTAGTTAGGCAAATTCTAAACACAAATCATTATATTTCTTTCTACATATTTTAGTGAAAACTTATTTTACTCTGCAAATTATATTATTCTTGTAAGTTTGTGATCTTTACTCTTTATTGTGCCTATAATCTCGTATCGTCTTAAACAAACTGATATCAGAGCATCCCCATTTACAACACTTACATGTCATGTCAGTTAAACTTTATTAAAAATAAGAGTTTCGAATACATCACGTCAACCTTTCAAAATAAGTACAGATGCCCTAAAACTACTTGGGATGGATAACCTTTCAGTACAAGTCCAGTGTGGATTTTCTGTTTCAACTACTGAGCATGAAGCATACAAATCATGGAAAGCTGATAGAACATGTCCCTACTCCCTAGTTGTCTCTTAACACTCTTCCTCCAGCAGCCATCCCTATATAATTTTTTGCTTCCAAGATAATCTGGTTTCTCGCAGAAAACAAATCAGAATTACCTCTTCCTCTAAATTATGCGATGACGTCATTCAAATATACCACAAGATAGGAAAGGACGAATCAGAAGCAAAAATTTCATTTACAATTATAAACTAAGTTGTTCCTAATGCAACTATGAACTCTACACCTATGCATCATACTAAAGTATTGTCAAAACTTTGGGGCGGGAGATGGTGGTTTCCTCTTATTTACATTATTGATTCGTCATTTTCAAAAATTTGCTCAAAGTTCAAGTCGTCCAAATTAACTTGTAGTAACATATTTTCCATTTTCTCTTTATTGACAAAATCAACAAAATCATTCATTTGTTGCGGCGTTTGTGGTAATGGTAGCGGCCATACTTCATTCCAATCCATATCTTGATCAGAGAGAAGTGCTGAAGTGCCCTGATCATTCTTGAAAGTTTCTAAGAATTGCATGGCAGGTTTCTGCTGCAAGATGCTATGTCCTGATGTTGAAGTACATTGGAAATCGTCTTTATTTGCCGTACTTGGCAATTCAGATGAGTATTGGACTGCTTGATTTTCGTTTGTAGGTCTTAAAATTGGCTTAGAATCTTGTTCGTTTGGAGAATTTTCTAATAGAGACGGCTCTTGGGATATGCAGTCGAACAATGCTGACAGGTTTTGGTCTGGAGTCGTGTTCAGTTGGTTATGACTCATGAATGCTGTCATCGGAGAAAGCTGTTGAGAAATGGAGGGTGAAGGGTACTGATTTAAAATCATGTTCTGATTCATGGATGATGCTGGCTCAAGGACATTAAACTCAGTAGTTCCTGAATGGAATACTTTACTTTTTCCAAACTCGATTGACTTTCCATCATTTGCCAATTTCAGTCCAATGAAGTCACCAACATTCTTAGTTTGATCATATAGCGTAAAGTCTTGTTCCCTGGGAATGTACATATGTTGCGAGTGTTCCAAGCTATCTTGGCTTCTGTTTCCTGAACTTCCGAGATCTGAGTAATTGTTCGTCTCTGAAACGGTCCCAAGAGGTATATGTCGTTTATTTAGGTATGGAGTGTCCATCTGATAGTTCAACAAATAAGGTCGATGTTGAAAAGGTGTCGCGTAACTCTGTTCTTTGAGAAAAGGATTCCTTTGCAAGGAGTCGAGTATTGAAATCGAACCCAATGGCAAAGAAAATGATCCCTTATGTCGACTTTCTTTGCTTGTGTCATCTTCATCTCGTTTTCTGCTATCACGATATTTCTGTAAAAAAGATTACAAAAAAAAAAAAAAAACGATTCCAAAGTTAAACTTAAAAAGATTTTATTTATAATATATAAATTTCATGCAATGAATCAGTGTAATGAGATGAAAAACAAACCTGCAAATGACTAGAAACGTTTTCTCTAGTTAACCCTGGAACGTCCATTATTTTAACTATTTTCTTTGGTACTGCTTCTGAGAAAGAAACCAGAGAAGGTTAAAAATTTAATTTAGAAATAACATTAGCACTTTTAGAAGAAAGAAATAAAAATAAAAAAATCTTACCATCTTGGCCTAATAATTCAATGGCTTTCTCGAATAAATCATGCATTTCTTTGGTCCACACCATCCTTGGTTTCTTCTTCATGGAAGAATTATCTTTTCCACGTCGAGTTCGTTCAATTTTATTTCTATTTTCTTCTCTCCTTCGTTTCTGATGAACTCGTAATGATTCACTAATTGATGGTGAATTAGTATCTTCAGACGACATAGATGTCTTTTGAGAACTCACTTGTACCATCGTTTTGTCTTTCACGTTCTCGAATGCAATTTGCCAAATCTCATTTAATTTATCCTTGCTAAATGAATACACTACATTTCCATTAATACTATGTTCTTCACCATTCGATGCTATCTTCATATTGTCTGGATACATTACTACGAACAAATTTGAAATTGTGTTAATCAGATATTTTCCAAGTAGAAAAAACGAAGCTAGCTAGAATGTTGTACTTACAAATGGCGGGAAGATTGAACTGCTTATTTATATATCGGATAATCTCACGCCCACACGATTCTAACCTATAAACATTTGTCAAAACAAGTTCGAATTTGTCCTTTCTTTTCTCCATCGTCTCTAAAACCTCACGAGCAACTCCAATATGCAATTCTAGGAAAACAAAGCGTGTAGCATTAACTCGATATGGTGCTAGTAAACTTTGATCGAATTCAAAATAAGGAATAGAATACATACCTTCATAAGTAGTGTAATGTTGATTCATTTCAGCTACCATAGCATAGCATTTAAGATCATCATCCACAACAAGAATGTAAATTTCTTTGTTTCCATTAGATTGACTAGATTTCTCATCTGGGATAACTTCCATGGTGCCCATTCTTGAAAATTAATGATAAATGTGAAGAAAATCTCTTAAAATCTGATTATTTTCTTTGACACATGCCTCTAATAATTGCTCTTTATTGCATAAATGTGACCAAATATTCTTGGAATGAAAATTTTGTTATATAGGCGAAAAAAATGCTATGGTAATAAGAGCAAATGCACGACATAATTAATTTAAGGATGTATTCGCGGGGTGTATTTATTTATATTAAATCACGTGTATTTATGAATTTTAATATTATTCGATATCTGAATAATAAATAGAGTGTATATAGAAATGTAAATTGGGTTGCACCGACCGATATCACTTGAATTTGAGGTGGTATGTGCTAGACTAACCACGATCAATTCCAACATTTATTAATTATTTTTCCCTCATTCGTTGCATTTCATTTTCATGGAAAATATTTTTTTTTAATTCAATCACAATTACCAAACCTGCACAAGTATCTTGAATTAATTGTGCCGCACATTTTCTTTTATTAGCAAATCAATTTTGTTGACTATACAACAAAACCAAGTCAAGGACCAGTTCTGCAATATTCTGAAAAACCTGAAAATTCGGGGACTAGTTTGAAGTATCCAAACAATCCAAGGACCAATTTGTAGCAATCTGGAAAATTCGACAGAATTGCAACGAACGGAAAATGCAGCAGCAAGTATATGGTGATCAGATAGGGCATCAATAGAGGTAGAAAAACCACCATGTCCAAAATTTTGCAATTCTACTAGTGAGTAGTTCATTGGATTGAGATTGGCAAATGATTTGCCGATATGGTCCAATTCTGATCGGTAATAAATACCGAGGCGAAGCAGGGTCAGGAATTACGACTCTTTATAATAAACAGATCCATCTAAAATTGGATTATTCTTAAATCGTAATTCATAATGCAATCAAAAATATTAATTTTCGATTCAAGAACTACTGAGCACGAGTTTAATACCCTTCGACTAGCAACGTTCAACGGAATCCAACGTTGTTCGATCGCATTTTTCGACAACATTCTCCGAAAATGAATCCTCCCCATGATATTCAATAACATCTCACCCACACATGAGAAATCAGCTCTATACACAAATGCTGCAAGAATGAACTAATTTTGTCAATGAAGGGAAGGTGGGCAGTATGTATATATTATAACATATGAAGAAATTATAATTGAGTAATGCCATGATCTCAATATTAATTTCATATGTTGTCCAAAATTATTCATATTCAAGAACCAATATTATAATTATTCTTCTTCATATTCTGTATATATTGTGTATATTCATGATATACATAATTTATTATTGAAATTCTGCCACATTTGATATATTTACATATTTTGTATCGTTAAAATATATTCTTTTCTTTTTGAGATAAATTAAAGTTTACGCAATTCGAAACAATAAGAATACATTTATATTATTAAATATTATAATTTAATATAATTAGGATTTTCGTAATTAAAAGTGAGAATTGTTGTAAAATTAATAGATTTTATTTGAAGGAAAATTCCACTCAAGTTTATCCAACTTGCAGGTTTTTTTTTTATGTTGGTCACCTAACTTTAATTAATTATAATTTGATCATCTAACTTATATTGGGTTGTAATTCAAGAACAACTTTGTTCAATAACCTGAGCTTCTTCCACTTGAATCATCAAACAAACAAGAACTCACGAAAACGATTCAATCCTCGAATTTTAATTCTACGAAAACATATTTACATTTAACACAAGTATTGATACCAAGAGCTGAAAATGAACACTGCATTTACAGACAAATTCAGGTTTTGTGACAAAATACGTTATGTTGCTGCTGCCCTAGTCAAATAAAAGCCTACGCCTTACGGACTTGGATAATCTTGTACTTGGCTCTTTCCTTTTTCCTTCAGCGGAGCCAAGATCATCCTCTGCAATTTCCTCCACCTTGTTTTGGCAAAGGACTTTTGAGGAACGATAAAATTCAGTAATGCTGAGCTGCATACTTTGAGATGTGGATGATTCTGAGTTTTTGGGTGTCCCTTCAGACCGCAAGCTGGATTTCGTCTTTCTTGATTTCCTTTCTTTCAGTTCCTGGTGGCCCATTTTACACAATTATTATGAGAGTAAGAGAAATCCTGTTATCCTTTTCTTTTATGAGATAGAGAGAGAATTGCTCACCTTTTCTTTTAAGAATTGCTCGACCTTTTCTGGAAAAGCATTTCGGACAAGCTCCATATCTTCATCTGTCGACAGAAAACAGCACCCATCATTGATGCAAACAACGGGTACATCAGGTTCTTCTAGCAAATCATTAGATTCATCAGGTTCTTCAGATCCCTGCAGTATATCAAGCTCTTCGGGAATTGCAGACATGGCATCACTCAAGGCGTTAACAGCTTTCTTCCACCTAACAACGTAGAACGGAAGCCCAAGTCTTATTTTCACACGCTGAACACTATGAAACTCGTAGTGTCCATATAACAAGTCATTTGTTGGACTTGAGGCCATATCTCGCAAATAGATAGTTGATAACATGGGAAGCATTCTTTGCCGAATATAAGATGGCTCCCAATGCTGCTGATAAGTGAGATAATCAACCAGCATTTCAGTCTTTGGACTTGCCCACCCTATACATGGATCATCATCTGCCACAAGACGGACACAGCAGATTAATAAGTAGCTGTTGAAATCAGCAAAAATCCAGTAACAAAAATACAAACAATTTAAAGACACTAAGCAATACCCTAGAAAGAAAAACAAAAACTGTAATTGTGCCGAGCTCATGGTAAAGAAGAAGAGCACAGATCACCAGATCCAAGTACATTGCCAATGCCTTCAGGATACATGGTGACAATTTCATCTATTTCTTTCTTTCAACATGCATAATACACATATATAAGACTATAAGCTTTAGCCAATCGTACCAGTTCCATGGTGGTTGCTCAGGTACATCTGGATAATTTCATCGTTCGGAAAATTTTTCTCCAACGCAATCTTTCTACAAACATTTATTTGCCAATTTTCCTTTTTCTTCCGTTCTTTTTCTTTCTTGTCCTGGCATCGAAAACCATGCATAAAGTTAAAGAACAAAAGTACAGAAATCTAAAATCAAATACCAAAAGAATTAAGTATGTAGAGCTAAAAAAACTCTAGAGACAAAGACAGGAAAGACAGAGTTAAAAGGTAGACCAAATCACATGAAGAGCAATCACATTTGAATCCAACGAATTTCTGCTTGCAACTGTGGCCAGTAGTTGAACCACAATATTCACAAGAAAACTTAAGATGAGATGTCTTGCTGCCTGGATGCCCACAGTGGGAACAATGAGAAGATTTTGTCTTTGGTGAATTCTCATCAGAACTGCGTAAAACTTCAGATGCAATACTTCCCTGGATCACCAGTGCACCTCCTCTGCCTATTTCATGTAACCTGAGTAACATTGTCATACATTTACTTATAGCCCCAAAAATTTAACAAGCCTACGACACACATGCTCAAGGGATATATATCGCATACCTATTCAATATTTCATCTTCGCTGAAACATTTGACAAAACGAAGAGCTGTATCAATCCCAATGCCCGCAACACCACTTAAATCATGATCGCTTCCAACCAACAGAGAAATAGCTATCAAATGATTTCTCGTAAGTCCAAGACCAGCCTCAATATCAGATATATGATAGCATTCAAATGGTTCCTGAGCAAGATGAGATAGTCACATCCTCGCAAGGGCATAAAAGAATGGAGACTTTCCCAACTTAATCAAAGAAACAAGGATAATACAGGAAAAAGAGAGATAAAAACAGTAAAAATTATGTTAAAAAAATTTGATAAAAGATGAAAGTCATGTTTATTTTGTGTATTGACTTGATATATCCCAGATGATAAAAGTAATAATCCGACTAGGGCAAAAGAAAAAAAAAAATCTATTCCCTAGATCTGGAATCAACTGACCTGGCTGACTTTCACAGTAAAATAGATTGCTTTTCCCATTCATTTTTTGTTTATAATTTATACACCTTATGCATTAGATGATGTTTTCAAGTGATAATATTTGATGGGAACTTTTATCTGATCATTTTCCCTCAGAATTTAAAATAACAAAAACTAAGCAGCCAACAACTCACAAATAGCCCTGAAACGATTCAAGTAATCGATTATGGAAGACGTGCCTCTCTTGCACATAAGTAATTTGACTTTTACTGGAAGTCAAACCAAGCCATCCAACTTCTGACAGACAGTGTACGGGAACTTTCCTAAACTAACTTAAAAAACGTATGAAAATTATTTTTAAGGTGTACACACTTGGGCAACACATATAAAGAAATAGTACAGTGAGATATAACAAACATAAGGTGGACAAAGCAACACAACACACTTCTAACGAAAGAGGTCAATGCAGCAAGTGAAGCAACAAGCTTTCTCTTCCAAACCTCACACTCAGCTCGTGAAATATAACAAGCCACCATCAGGGACCAAAGTTCGCATAACTTGTGAATGTTTATTTTACCCAACACGTGAATTAATTCGTGCCACAAATTAGCAAACCACCAACAACATCAGTAATTCAGTATAAAGCAAGTATCACCTCTAAGGTTGTTATGTGATTATTTAAACCTGTAATATCCAGAAGAGTTTTCATTCTTAGCCCCCATTTGATAAAAATTAAAAAATCCATATTTTAATCTAAGTCAAAGTCAACAACCCAAACTTTTCAATCACATTTCATCAACTTTTACCAAAATCTACTAAAAATCTGATTTTAATCCTCATCAAACAGGGGCTAAATTGCTCCTATAATTACCATTGCATGACTTCTTTCACTTTTTAAGTTACGCATTGAATTCCAATAAACCCTATTCTTCCAATTCCAAGGAAAAAGGGGTCAGGACGTTGACTCTCTAGTTCCACCATCACGGGGTTTAGGTGCAATGTAGGACCACAGGAGCAATACATGGTATGATAGAAGTGAAAGAAATCAAAGGTGTGCATCTGCCGCATGAAGAATATGAATTGGATAAAAAAAGGGCAAAAATTATATAAAAGTCTTGATTCACGTGACATGGACTGGAATGATTCCACCAACCTAGGCGCCAAATTAGGAGATCTAGCTCCCCTTCTATCAAAACTTGAGATCAGACTGAAAGTTATTGGAAAGCAGTCACTGACTCAGGGACAACCAAAAGCAAGAATATCCTTTTACAGTGCCACACATCCATAAGAAAGTCTCACCACAATGTCTTAAGTAGTTTAAAATTCTTTTCAACTCTTAAAACCTATTCAACCCTAAAACCTCATATCTCTGTGATAATTTCGTCAAAGACTCTAGAACTATATTACTTCAACTATGAGCAAAATATAAACTATGAGAAAAATATTACTTTAACTACATATTTCACAAACTGTAAAGTATTCAACCAAGAGCTTCCTTTCTCTACTTTTTGGGGATCAGTACTCAATTCTATTGTTAAAGGATAATCAACACAAACTTAGGGTTTTGCCCCTTTCTCAATAAGGTCAGCTCTCTTCCACCAAAGGACACAAGATAAATTTTAGTATTGCAAACTGAAACCATATCCACATCACGACAGAGCAACAATTAAATCAAATTGGCCAATGGCCATGAAATATCATTTTTGAAAGGAAATCAAGAACCATGAAAAACGCACTTTTGAGTTGATCTGGAGTCGCTTGATTATACATTGGGCCCCGTAAAGAAATGCATCGCTGTCAGCTGTAATACAAGCATCAACAACTCCTTCTCTATTTAATTGTGCACAGAGGGCTTCAGCTTCAGCATTTGCTTTTAAAACAGGCATTCCAAGGAGTTCAAGCAATTCCTAGCAAAATAAGACCATGAACACTTAGACAACTAAAACATGCTAAAAGCAATCAATTCTAACATTAGCATACATAAACCCACTCCTATGACATACTATAGTGTAATTAATTTAGAGGAAATCTAGTTCATGAGCTAAGAGTTGGTAGAGCAGGACTACTTGAAGATAGAGGCGATAACTAAATAATACAATCATTGCTAGACCAGATCAGATCACTAAGACTTAACATATATCCTCTATATGTACTAAATAAACACTACCCTGCCTGTAGTAATTTTTCAGACATTTTAACCTAGCTGAATTTTTATTAGTACAGCAAAATCTTAAATTGCTTGACACTTGGCATGAAAGCTAATCAAACGATCAATTTAGTAAATATTCAATCAACAATGAAATCTCATTTCTCCACTCTACGATGGATAAATACTAGGCGGCAAAAAGAAAGTAAGTGTCATCTATGCATCAATTCCCTGCACATTGATGCAATGCTAATAAATTGAAAGACAAGTGTGGCACTAAAATAGCATCACAGTGTTGAAGTTTGACTTCATGATTACTTCAGATAGAAAAGTTTCTCAGCATCAGAACAAGATACATTTCATCTCCGAAACTCCAACAAGATATAAACTTAAGAAGCAAAATAATAGGAACTTATCTCACCACACATTCTTCAACATATTTCACAAATCTCGAGTTCCTTTTGACTGATACACCCTCCTCCACCACTGGAAAACTTGACAAATCAAGACCCGATGCTCTGGAAAATCGCACAGCCCTCGCCTTAGACTTTAATGGCGATGGCGTCCCATCAACTACAAAGACCGGGTAGGCCCCAAACTGCACATTTATGACAGAATATCAATTCTCACTCAAATTCTTTAAAGAATTATCAACCCACTTTCCAGAATTAAAGCAATATACATCCATGACTACATACCAAATCAATCACTAATTCAAGTTTTATATTTTTTATCATGCTTGTTTTCAATATAATTCTTCCAAGTAAGCCCATCAAGTGTATTCTTGGTTAATAAAGCAGCACCAAATTAAAAGAGATGATGACAAACTCAAATTTCATTTTATTTTTTATTTTTACAGTTGAAACCCAATTCAATTTCACCCTCAAAAACGAACAGACTTCTTACAGAAACCCCAAAAATGAAACGCACTTGGCAAAACGTAAAACGCATGGACCATCAAAGTATGTGTGAATCAGACTGTTGTATTTTTGGAGTCTAAACAACGCAGTGTGCAAATGCCAAATAGAGTTATACCTTAGAAAAAAGGTTGATGGTACGGAAGAAGGTAAGCCTAAGGTGAGGTTTCCAGGCGTATCCTTTAATAGCAGTTTCATGCTGGACAATCCAGTACGACAGGTCCACGGCCACCCGTTTGTTCCTCAAGAAATCAAAGCCTTCGTGTCGGGCATAGGGCTTGAGCAAATCCCAGAAGTTCCCTCCAACACCCATTGTGGTTGCAATGAAAAGAGATGGGCCTTTAGGTAATTAACTGAAGGAAGTGAACAGTTAATTGGCGGTGATCACACATCCCTTTCACAGGGAGAGAAGATGAAGGGTAGGGTGGGGGTGGGGTGGTGTCGGGGTATGGAAGGAACTCCATTTTCTTAGCCGTTGGGCTTGTTCAGGTGGGTCAATTTGGGCTTGTAGCTCGGCCCGAAAAGGGTTCGAGTCGGCCCATCTCGTTGCTCGATAAGACCGAGCCCAAGTTAGTCCGTGACGAATCGAGCCTTAAATTAAAAATAGAGGAATTGCATGGTTCCAGGCCTTTCAAGTTCACAGTGCAAATATCAGGTGGAAAAGTTTTTTAATCAAAAATCAGGTTTTTTATTTAATCAAAAAATTAGGTTTTTTTTCACTACGTACTCCATCCCCTCTCTCTCTATCTCACCTCCCCTCTCCTCTCATCTCGTCTCTTTGTGAATGGATTGTGTGCTGCTGTGATGGAAGGAGATCGAAGCAACGCGGCGGAGCTCGAATTGCTGTGATGGAATGGACTGCAGCAGCTGGGCGTTATATAGCGGCGGAGCTCGAACTGCCCTTATCGCCGCCGAAGTGGAGCACCGGTGTCGCCCAGATCTTCCTCACAGATGCCGGAGACTGCACTGCTCCGTCAGAGATCTGCTATCTCCTCTGCCATTCTCCTCTCTTCTTTCTTTCGCGATCTAGTACTTAACCCACAATCGTTGCAGTGAACGGTAGCGTCACGCGAGCTGCTGTGCGACTCTTTCACAGCAGCGTCACGACGGGTGGTGTGTGTGTATTTGTGTGCTGTGGGTTTGCGTGCAATGGTGGAGTGGCAGTGGAGTTGTGGCAGTGGTTTAGTGGTGTTGTGGAGTTTTTAGGTGTTATTTGTTGGCTGTGCAGGTAGATGTGTTGGGTGCTATGGTGGATCGACGACGATTTTGGTGAGTTTGTGGAGCTGGCACATTATTGTGTGTGTTTGGTTGGGTTTTTGGCTGTGGTTGTGGTCTGGTGGCTGTGGTGGTTTCCGGCGGTGGAGACGTTGGTTTTGTTGGTGAGGTTGTGGGTTGGGTATTGTTGGTTTTGTAGGTGGAGGTGTTGACGGTGGTGGTGGCGCGGTGGATTTAGGTTGGATATAGGCGGTGGTGGTGGGTTTGTTGGTGGTGATGTTGGTGGCCGGAGTGGTAGTTGAGTCACGTGACCTAAAAATTTGAGAATATGTGACTTTAAAATAATCTGTGACCATCAACTTGAAAATATGTGACTAGTGAAATTAAATGTGACTTGTAAATTCTTGATTTAGGTAGGATAATATGTGACTATTAATTAACTGTGACCTAAAAATTTATTAATATGTTATTCAAAAATAATCTGTGACCGACTAATTAAAAATATGTGACCTCGAAATAATCCGTGACCTATAAAATTTTTGGTTTGTGACCTCGAAATAATTTGTGACCAATTAATTTTAAAAAATGTGACATGTGACCTCTAATTATGTATATGTGACTATTAATTACATAATTGTAGTCTTATTATATTTAATTAATAAATATTTTTAATTAATTAACTAAAACCTGATTTTTGCACTTTCAAACATAAAACCTGATTTTTGAATTGTGAATAGTTAATCCTTTAGTTTTGAATTATTCCCTTAAAAATAAATAAGGGAACAATACACAAAACCCACATATAAGAATTACTTTTCAAAACTAACAAATTTGTTTGATTATTTCAAAAATCAAGTGGTAAATAAATTTATTAAATTATAATACATTAAACATTAAATTATAATATAATATATATTAATTATTTACACCCTATGACACCTCACCCACCTCATCACCCCACTACACCACCTCCCCCATCTCCGACACCGCTCCGGCTCCGGTTCGGCCACTGCTCTGGCGACTTTTCCGACGATTACTCCGACGAATATTCCGACGATCGCTCCGATGATTTCAAAATTTTCAGAAAATTGAAAATCACACCCTCAACACATGGATCCACCTACCACCACCCCACCACTGCCTCTACCTCCTAAAAAAATTATCGAAAAAATTTCAAATCACTTTATATAATCAGTGACTAATTGTGACCAATCGTGTATTCAATGTGACTAACTATGACCAAATTAGTGTTTAGTGTGATCGTCTGTGACCAATTTTGTGCTAATTGTGACATATTGTGACTTGATTATGATCAAGTCACAGTTGGTTACGATTAGTCACAATTGGCCACAATCGGCCATAAACGGTCACAATCAGTCACAAACGATGAATATCGATGAAACGAATACTTCTATAGTCCAACTGGTGTTAAACACAAGTTATTTAGAACACTGCCCATAACCCATTATTACAACATAAACAGCATATAACATAAAAAGTACATAAGAAACTGAGGATAAAGTAATTTATAGAAAATTCGTTTTGTTTACCCGAAATTTCATAAGACAATTAAGGCAGTCCAAGACTTGCTGCATCAATAGATTAAAGAAAACAAGTTTCTACCATAGATAACTTTAAAAAAGAACAAAAACAATGAAACTATTCAAATAAGCAACAAAATGAAGCAACAGCTGACTTAATTAATTTCGGGCTTTTTGCAGAGAACCATGTACATAGGAATGAGAATTCCAGTCTCACCGCCTCCAGTCAGGTAATCCACAGTGACAAAGAGCATTTCATGCACATCAACAACACCCTTCGGAGCAATCCCAACCCAAGCAAGAATTGTAACTAAAATGTGATTCCTCCAGTAAGCAATCCTCTCCGTTTTAAGTCTGCTCCACCATGGATTTGCAGGTGGCTTGGCCAAATCCTTCTCTTTTATCACTTCAAATCCCAATTTTTTCGCAATCTCTGCAATGTCTTTGTAACTCCTCAGCCCTGGTAGTGCATCACCTATCTCAATCCCCTGGATCATCTCTACGTGCTCCGCGTCATCCCCACGGTACAATTCTGTGGTCACCCATTCATAGGAGACATACAAGGATTCGAGCTTTAAAACCCGGTAGATCTCGCTGTACACTTCTTCCAATTTTGGTGCTTGGCAAATGGCTTCAATTAAATAGGCTTCGTCAAAACTGTTATCATCAATTGAATAGGCTCAGTCAATAACCTGATCAAACAACCAACAAAAACCACCCCAAAAACTACGGTTCCACCAGATAAGCCATCACAGTACACTAGGTCCTACAGATCGCTCTCAGTGACGGCTTCTGGTGTCTCCGGTGACAGCTTCCAGATCGTCGCAAAGCGCTGTTGCCGTCGACTCCGCGCGAAGAGGCTCCGATCCCCTTCCATTACAGCAGCATCGCGTTGATGCTTCCGTGGTGGTGACCGCACCTCGACTTCTTCGTTGCAGCACCGGGATTGTGGTGGCGACGGCGCGGTGTTTGCAGTACCGGGATTGGGGGGGATTATTAAGATTTGGGTTTGGGGTTGGGTGGGTATGGCTGCAAATCGAGATTGGGGGGAGATATATGAGCTGGCATGGCTGAGAGAGAGAGATAGAGACGAGAGAAAGGATTGGGAAGAAAACNTGCTGCATCAATAGATTAAAGAAAACAAGTTTCTACCATAGATAACTTTAAAGAAGAACAAAAACAATGAAACTATTCAAATAAGCAACAAAATGAAGCAACAACTGACTTAATTAATTTCGGGCTTTTTGCAAAGAACCATGTGCATAGGAGTGAAAATTCCAGTCTCACCGCCTCCAGTGAGGTAATCCACAATGACAAAGAGCATTTCATGCACATCAACAACACCCTTCGAAGCAATCCCAACCCAAGCAAGAATTGTAACTAAAATGTGATTCCTCCAGTAAGCAATCCTCTCCATTTTAAGTCTGCTCCACCATGGATTTGCAGGTGGCTTGGCCAAATCTTTCTCTTTTATCACTTCAAATCCCAATTTTTTCGCAATCTCTGCAATGTCTTTGTAACTCCTCAGCCCTGGTAGTGCATCACCTATCTCAATCCCCTGGATCACCTCTACATGCTCCGCGTCATCCCCTCAGTACAATTCTGTGGTCACCCATTCATAGGAGACATACAAGGATTCGAGCTTTAAAACCCGGTAGATCTCGCTGTACACTTCTTCCAATTTTGGTGCTTAGCAAATGGCTTCAATTAAATAGGCTTCGTCAAAACTGTTATCATCAATTGAATAGGCTCAATCAATAACCCGATCAAACAACCAACAAAAACCACCCCAAAAACTACGGTTCCATCAGATAAGCCATCACAGTACACCAGGTTGTGCAGATCGCTCTCAGTGACGGCTTCTGGTGTCTCCGGCGACAACTTCCAGATCGTCGCAAAGCGCTGTTGCCGTCGACTCCGCGCGAAGAATCTCTGATCACCTTCCATTACAGCAGCATCGCGTTGATGCTTCCATGGTGGCGACGGCGCGGTGTTTGCAGCACCGGGATTGGGGGGGATTATTAAGGTTAAGGTTTGGGTTTGGGGTTGGGTGGGTATGGCTGCAAATCGGGATTGGGGGGAGATATATGAGTTGCCATGGCTGAGAGAGATAGAGACGAGAGAAAGGATTGGGAAGAAAACAATAAATTAAGATTTTAAATTTTTAATAATTATAATTATAAAATAGAATTACCACCTGAATTTTGAAATGTAAACTTTATCACTTTGTTTTTGAAATGTAATGTTGAAAAGATAGGNTCGAAAGCTAGGGTCAAATCTAATTTTTTTGGTCCAGCAAAAGCTTGATTCGACTTAAGCCATAAAAATTCAAACCAATTTTATTTGATTCGAGCCCCAAACTTCGAGTTTTGACTCGTTAACATCCATAGTCCAGTTACAAATGAAAATAAGCCCATGGGAAAATTTCATGCATCGATTAACTTTGACATTTGCAAAAATCGGGTGCTAAAGTTTTAAAATTGCAAAAATCAGCTTTTTACTTTTTATTAATTAGTTATTTAATTATGCAATTTAGTCACAGATATCTTATTAATTAGTTAAAAATTAATTTCAGGTCACAGCTTATCAAATTAATTGGTCACAGATTATTTCGAGATCACAAATCAAAAAATTATAGGTCACAATTGACTTCGTTGGTCACAAATCAAGAATTTTATGGTCACGGATTATTTCTCCACCACAAATTAAAATTTTTTATAGGTCATAGATAGAAAAAACAAAATTTTTACTGGTCATACTTCTATTACAGTGAGTCACAGTCACAATTTTTAGATCACAGACACCCACCCTCAACTCATCTCATCCTACCCATGACCTCCACCACGAATTAAAATTTTTTATAATTCACAGATTGGAAAAAAAAAAATTTTTACTGGTCACAACTCTATTATATCGAGTCACAGTCATAATTCTAGGTCACAGGCACCCACCATCAACTCAACTCAACTCATCCCACCCCACCCACGACCACCCCCACAGCCACATCCACAGCCATTGCACACAACTAATAATAAAATCGCTGTCGCCAAATCATCTACAGGCTCGCATTAGCACCACCGTCCCGACCACCTCAAAAACAACACCACTGCCACCTGCAAAATCCATCTACAAGCCCATCCCAAATCACTGCACAACCATCGCAGCTGCACCATCACCTCCTCCAACACCACCTCAACAACACCACCGCTACCACCTGTAAAACCATCCCCAATCATTGACCGGCATTAGCTCAGATCACAGCTTCGTGGCACCATAAACTGCTACCACTACCACCCAAAACACACCACAAACCGCCATGACAACGTAAACACCACCAAAAATTGAATCGAAAAATACCATATCCACCGCCACAGCCACACCAACACCACTATTAAGAAGGAAACAAGAGGAAGAGGGGGAGAAAACGGCGGCGCTGTAAAATTATTATCCCCAAATTTAGGCAAGAATCATGGCTAAGACCCAAACCCTAATTTTTGCTTACGAGTACCCAAAATTATAACGAAGCAGGAATTTTATAGTGAATTAGACTACCAATCAGCACGAGAATTGCGTTTCTATTCTTCAGAGAGCTGGACAGGCAGTCCAAAGTGCTTGACTCTCTTCACCTTCTTCTGAACATCAGTAGCAACTGCAGCACCGTCAACATCATCAAATTTCCTAGCCTCCGTGGTCAGCACAACTTATGGGGAATATTACTTATTCAGTTGGTGAAGCGGGAGGGAGGGAGAAGAAAGGAGGGAAAAGGGGAGGCGACGAGAATGGTGGAGAGGGAATTGAAAAATTAGATTAAGAATGAAGTTTTAATATACTACCTGATTTTTGCAAAAATAAACTTAAAACCTGATTTTTAAAACGTTAAACCTGATTTTTAAAAAGGTAAACCTGATTTTAAAAAAGGTCAAACTAAACCCCTGGTTTTATGTAATTTTCCCTAAGCTCATGCTATGTTTTGTTAGTTGTGCTTGAATTACAAGAGATGACATGGGTTTTCTCTCGAGGAATTGGGCAGAAGAAAAATAAATTAATTAATAGATGTCTTCCAAATAAAATATCAAAATACTTTTCAATGTTGTAGCATCCATCGCCGCTGTAGCGTCGCGATGACACTGCATTGCAGAGCAGCTTACCCTTTACACTTGCTACAATTCGATGGTGATGGTGGTACTACAAGTGGTTGGTGCCGATGGATATGTTGGTGGGGAGGGTGGATCAGGCGGTGGTGGTGAGAGCAATGGTAGTAGGACACGTTGACGGAGTGAGGATGGATCTGGTTGTGGGGAGACCATTGGCCAGTTGTTGGTGCGGTGATGGTGTATTGAGGTGGTAGTGGCGGCAAGTTTGCGGATTTTTTGGTAGGGTGGTGGTTGGGTGTGGTGCAAATAGAGATGGTGGTGGTTGCGTTGGTGTGCTGTGGTGGTGGATCTCTAGCGACCCATATGATTGTCGGGTGTTGGTGGTGGTGCGGTGTTTGTCGGTGGGTAGTGGTGGTTGTGGTGATGTCGGTATCTTTAGATGATGGTTTGTTGTCGGGAGGTGGTGGTGGTGGATCCGACGACGAGGTTTTGGTTGCCATATTGTTGGTGGCAGTAGTGAGGTAGTAGTCACAAGTGTTGGTGGTGGTCACAGATTATTTGGTTGTTTGTAACTATTAAATTGATTAATCTGTGACAGATAAATAATATTCGACCAATGAAAAAAATAAATTGTGATAAAAAAATAATATGTGACATAAAAAATTGTTAATTTGTGACTGTCTAATAAGTTTTGACATTTAATATTTGCGTTTTGTGACTGATAAATAAATTATAACGTATAAATTTTTTATTTTCATAACCAATGAACAAATTACGACTTATAAAATTTCTGAATTGTGACCGTAAGATAAGTTATAACATATAAAATTTCTGTTTGTGACCGAAATATAATATGTGACTAATTAAATTGATAGATTTGTGATCGATGAATAAATTGTGACGTATAAAATTTTCGATTTGTGGCCGATGAACAAATTATGACCTATAAAATTTTTGAATTCTGACCATAAAATTATTTATGACTTACGAAAATTGTGATTTGTGACCAATTTATATAATATGTGACTAATTAAATTAATAAATTTGTGATCGATGAATAAATTGTGACTTATAAAATTTTCGATTTGTGGCCGATGAACAAATTGTAACCTATAAAATTTTTGAATTGTGACCATAAAATTATTTATGACTTATGAAAATTGTGATTTGTGACCAATTATATGAAATTTGTGAACAAATTATATAGAATTGTGAACTTAATATATTTAATTAATAAAATATATATTTAATTAATTTATTTATAAATAAAATTTAAAAAACTCTGAAATTTGAAATTTCAAACATAATCTCTTAAATTTGAAATTGGTAAAACTAAACCTCTTAGTTATGAAATTTTCCAAATAAAAAATAAATACAATAAGCCCTTATTTGGTTTAGCTAAAAAAAGTCAGATTAAAATTTAAATCAAAATCAACAATTAATTTTCATCACATCTCATACAATTCACAACTTTTGAACCACGCATTCCACCAATTTTTATCAAAAATTACTAAAAAACTTAATTTAAACCAAACAGGGGCTATGCAACATATAAAAGTGCGTTTGAGAAGAATTTATAAAGTATTTAAATTATAAATAGATATAAAGATAAGTGAAAAATACGTGAATATTTATATAAAAAAAAATTATAAACATGAGCCAGAAATAGGCCAAGTAGAATTCACATTAATTTGAAATCAATTAGATTTATTTCTGCTGTTTTTTTTTTAGCAATTAGTCTTTTAACCTTAATATTCTATCGAACTCTTTTAAACACGAATATAACTCTATACAAGCTATTATGTCGCTCTTAGCTTAATGAACTTTTAAAATGTGCACGTGTTGACATACTCGTGGACTTGAATTCCTCTATCACGAGTCGATTCTAGAACCACTTGAATATTGAAAATACCATTTTTAAAAAAAATGTCACATTTCCTGCGACGTGGGGTGTACAATTTCTTGTTTTCTTCAACATGCAGGGGAGGGAAAGAGTTATACTATTACTTCGATGTCTATAAAATTGAATAAAAAGAAAATTACATGTGAAGCATCTAACTATCAGACCAATAGCCTTTTTTCCTCTGCTTCTTCAATTCCAATTTGAAACCTGTTGTCTTCACTTTGAGCTTTGTTTTCGACCATGGGAGGAGGAGGAGATGGAACAGTGGATCTCTTCTTGGGAGACTTGTTATCCGGCAACATCTTCAATATGATCCCCATAGATATCAACAAAAGTCCGCTCCCATGTTGTTCAGTTAACGGCTTTGTGAAGATTAGATACGACAGCAGTAGAGTCACTGCTTTCCTCGCTGTCGTCACCTATTTATATAGTTTGATGTGAAACAAGAATAAATTAGAATTTAACTGGTATGTCCAACATTCATGATACATTAGATTAAGATTAGCAGTATTCGACAGTACTGTCCATTGTTGTCAAGTCCACCTCTCCGATCATGCCATCAATGTTCATGAGAGAGGCAAGGGCATAACATAAGGTCCAACAGAAATCCTCGCGCATAAAATGTGAAATTTTCATGGAAGATGTATGGACTATCTCAATATCATTTAATGTCATCCGAGAGAGACGATAACATAACCATAGAATTTAAAATGCAATTTTTCATCGGGGCCTCTAGAAGTCACCAATAGTTATTGAATGTGATTCATGAGATAATTAAGGCAAAAATTTGAAAATTCTGGGATCAAAACTTACCATAGCGGTGGTGGCAGCACCAAATAGGGCAATTAGGGAAAGAACAGACACTTGTCCTATAAAGGTTGCCATGGCTTCAAATACCAGAACTCCATAAACATACGGATGCTGCAAAAACAAGAGAACTTAATATTGTTTACAAAGGATTATAATGAAACTAAAGATGTTTTTGGAATTTACCTGAGAACACGAACTCCATGCCTTGAATAGTTCTCCTGTAAAAAGCATTGGTGGGATCAAGAAAGGCATGCCAACAAGGGTAGAGCAAAAAAGCATTTCCGTCTGTCAAAAGATTGAACAAATGTGAGAAGAAGGAAGAATTTCTAATCACGAATTTCTCATGACAACTTTTTTCACACCTATAATCAAATCAAATGCATCACCTGTGTTGTTGCAGGATTCATGGTAAAGATAGCTTCTTGCAAATTCCCCAAAAAGGCATCCATAATCAATGCGCCAGATACCATCAGGACACCAATCAAACTGAAATTAGGCGAAGTATGAGCATCTGCTAAGGTGAAAAGGATCAAACCCACCACCAAAAGCACAGCAGATACGTATTCATGAGGTGGATATTTCCGTTTCAAACCAGGAATGAAGGCTCCCATTACCATCACTGGCAAAACCTGTATACAATCACAACAAATTATTATCTAGGATATCGTTGAAGTGGGAACAAATCTTTTCATCACAAGCAAGCAATTCAAGTGAAAATACAATTTTCCATTAATCTGAAGTGCATCTTTGGTATGCAGCACTATAATACACAAGATTTAAACTTTTTTTCTTCTTTAATACTATTCAGTACCATCAAATCATCTATACCAAGCATACCATTTGACTTTATTATCCTCTAAACTTTCGTCTTTGTAATGTTAAAAAACTTTATCAGTCTTGTATATGCAGGTCATATTCAAAGGGAATATTAATCGACTTATAGTAACTTCTTATCTGACTTAAATTCGATGATATTATAAGAACAAGAACTAGGTGGAAATCGTCCAGTTATAACTTATAAGCAGATTCAGAGCTTATGCTAACCCATTTATCTTCAACACGATTAAAGTAAGCCAATGGATTTCTTTTTCACCTTGGTGGATTTGAACATGAGCTGTGCCGGATAGTTGAGAAAAGCCAGAGAGCCTTTGGTAAGTCCATTTGAACCCATGAGCACAGCAGAGAGCTTCACTTGGATGTGAACATGAGCTGTGCCGGATAGTTGAGACAAGCCAGAGAGCCTTTGGTAAGTCCATTTGACCCCATGAGCACAGCAGAGAGCTTCACATAAGTCTTCCACGGGTTCACCATTTGCTTAGGGGTGAAGCCTTGCAAGTAAATCAAGAATATATACACCCATCCTTGAACGAACGTGAAGTACCATCCATAGCTATAAGAAGTAAACCAACGAAAGATCCGATCAGATAATAATTACAAAACTCGTGATGTCCTGTAAGATCAAATTCCATTTTCGAAGATTGCAATTAATAACCTCACCTGAATTGGAGCCTGTTGTACACATATTCCTGAATTTTGAGCAAAACAAGTCAAAATACAGATCCACATAAGATAGAAAATGCTGCAGAATCGTTAGTAATTGAAAAGGGATAAATTGGGTTCATGCAGAGCCATATCAATTCGAAAGAAGTTCATAAAAAAATGATGATGAGGCCAATTAACGATGATATCATCTGCCAACCTAAATTATTTCTGTACCTGAAATTCCACCGCCTTTGTATATAAGGTAAACATCAAAATGACCAATTTTATCAGCTTTAACAAAAATGTACAGATTGACAATCAAATACACAAAATTGGAATTAAAGTTCAGAATTTACTACAATTAATATACCTAACAGAATATGAGTAAATATACAATTAATCAACAGAAGTTAAATCTCCTCACCCAAAACTCATCAGCATGCAAACAGAATTACTTTTTACCAAAATGAAAAGACAAAATTCAATAGTTGCATTCAATTATTTTTCCACCAAACAAGTCCGAAAGATTAATATCGTAACAGCTGCTTTTTCCCTCCGTTTTCCCATTAATTTTTTCAATTTCCGAAATTCAAACAAATGTCGCGCACTAAACACCATCAAAGAAAATGAGTTTTTTTAATTCTTCAATGTTATACCTCACAGATGCCATTAACAAGATAACCAAAGAAGAACCCAGAAGAGCAAATGAGGAATTGTTTCCATCTGGGTCTGTCAGAGAGAGAAATCCCAAACAGAGTCCGTGCTTGCTCTTCATTCTTCATCTTCTTCTATTTCTTTTCTTTCTTTTTTTTTCACTTCCCCACTAGTTTTGTTGTAAAAAAAACTGTATGTATAGCTCTTCACAACGCCACAAAAATGAGCGTGCATTCACCCAAGAATTTGGCGGATTTCAATGCTTTGCATGTTGACTTTGGGGACGCAGAGTCCACTCACAGAGAAAAATAAAAAAGAAAAGAATTTAAGGAAATCGTATCGGTTTCATTACGCTATGGAAAGAATCAATATATATGTGCATATATAAATTTGTATGTATAAATGTTCATGAAAGAATCAAGAAGAAAAAGAAAAAGGAAAGATTTTAGAGAGAGAAGACGGAGAGTTGGAGTTGCTGTAGAGAGAGAGTGTGTGTAGGGGATTGAGAACGATTTAATTATAAATAATTAGAGATTTCTTAATCAATTAATTAAAAATTATGCCATGGAAGCAAGTCACACGATGCATGAATTGCGTGGATAAACCACGAGACTTGCAAATGCAATTTGAGATTAATTAATTCTTTATTTCATATTAAATATTGGTGAGCAATAATGTTACTTGTACATTCGAGGTTGACATCCCCTCACGTGGTGGGTCCATGTCGTTGCTGACGTATTTTAGCATATAAAATAATGAGTATTAACTTTGACTAATGTTATTCATCCCTAGTGGGGATGAAAACACAGTCTATATGGCATTAAATGATAGATTAAATGAAAGGTGAAATTAAATGATTAAATGAATTATTTAATTTCAACTATCATTTAATGTCACATTAGTGCCACATAAATTGTGTTTTCATCCCCAATGGGGATGAATAATATTACACATTAACTTTTAATCCATACCGACTAAATGGTTTTTTATGAAAAAAATGATTTAATTCGACGTTGCGTGTCATAGCAACATTGATGAATTTTCTTGACCATTACTTTTTGTAAAAGAGAGATTTCATGTATCGAATAATGTTTGCTCAATTGGTCAGGTTTTGAATTTGCTCCCCAATGGTCACCAGTTCGAATCATCTCATGGCCACTGAGGTGAGTATCCGACCGTAAACTTGAGGGCTCCGTGAGATTAGTCGAGGTGCGCGCAAGCTGGCTCGAACATCCATGATTATTATAAAAAAAAAAAAAAGTATTAAATAGTGTTTTGACATATTCCTATATAAAAAATAATGTGAAGAGTGATATTAAATACGAGAACCAAATTGTTAGTTACTAGGAATTAAATTTGATAGTTGCAGCAATCAAATTGTAAGCTACAAAAAATCACATTCGATTAATTACAATAAATCAAATTGTAAGTTCCAAGGATTTTTCCAAATGTTTGTTGAATTTTCCTCACTTTGCTTTGCATTGTTCACTAAATTTTGAAAGTTTTTCGAACGATCATCGAACTTATGAAACCGTTATCACGTCCATTACTCAAGAATTCCTCGTTTGAAAAATTGACAAATTCGTCGACGTGACAAACAGAAATGTCGACATAACACTTTATTTTCGTCAGTTAATGAGAAATTAGTGAAACGTGACTTTCATGTATTAAAAGTAGTATTGTATTTATACTAGAGTTATATTTATTTAATAACATGTCACTACCTACAATTGTATTTAATAATTAATAATGAAAACTTGCATTACCTCAACACTGCATGTTGCTTAAGATGCATTTGTTGAGGCAAAGTAAAAGGGTTTACAGATTTGCACATGGAGTTCTTTTTCCAAGGTGAATGCTTGATTTCAATGTTCAATGCCTATAGAATTTGAGTTATAAATGCACATGGACTAGGATGGACCTTTTTTTTAATTTTATTTTTCACTTGTTATTTTATAGTATATTGGGTATGATTCACCACAAAATAATAAAAATCAAATTTTAATTTATGTCGAAATTAATAATCAATTTTAATCACATATCTCGTGAGTTTCGGAATCTTTCAATCGCGCATTTCATCAATTTTTATCAAAATTTACTAAAATTTTTTATTTTAATCTCTATCAAATGGGGGCTAAATGAATGTATCGTCCTTTTATTTTCTTTAATCGTGTCAATTTTGCGTCAATTGATTTCTTTTTTCTCTTGTACTTGATCTATAAATATATATTTGATATGTTATCGAGTATGAATATATGTTAAATGCCCATTTCTTTAATCATATTAACTCGTATCGAATCAAGCATATAATAAATTCGAACCACCACTCCAGATAAAATAAAATTTTCAATAATAAATTAAAATTTATTCTTAATAAAAAAAAAAGTAATGATATTTATCATGGATCGATAATAAATAGTATTACCTGTTATTCACAACACTAATTCTTGCCTGGTGGGAATTATAATTTTGATTTTAATCTGATTCAAAATCAATATTAAATTTAACCACATATTTTATCGGATCCACAAATTTTTAATCACACATTTTTTTTATCAAATTTTGCCAAAATCTATTAAAAATTCCATTTTTAGTTAAATCCAACAGGGGCTAAGCAAATTATATGTGAATTTAAAGATTTATTTCCATATTAAGAACGGATTCTTAGTTGTGATATTAAAATAAAATTTTCCATAAATTTAATTTAGCGACATAGATTTCTTTTATAGATAAAGTAATAAAAACACAAATTATTTTTATAACTTATCGATAGAAATATTAATAAAATACAAAATTTATGTACTAATGTCAGTGTTTTAAAAAGTGTAAAGCGTTGTCAGATATGAAGGCCAAGTTTCAAACTTTACAAACCTACAAGTAAAAAGTATTTTCTTATTTTTAATATTATTATAATTTTTTTATCATTTCTAACAATTATTTAATAATTAAAATAATATGTACCAACTTTCTAAAATTATAGAAACTATATTCACTTAATAATTCCAACAATTAGTCGATTATACTGTTTTCAAGTTTTTCAAATGCAAAAACTAGACTATTTTTCATAATTTTGACTTTCAACTAGATAAATCTTAATAGATTTATAGGAATTTCATACATACTTTCTAAATTTTCATCAAAACAATAAGTCTCAAAATCATATTTACATAATGTAGATAATATCGTAACTTAAATCTTATTTCACTCTTTATCGAATAAAGTCAAATTTTGACTTTTTGTACATATAAAATCATTTAAAAACTCAAAACTAAAATCAAATAAAAGAAGCTTAAAAAAAAAAAAATTTAATAAATTAAAGTCAAATAAAAGGTTTTTTTTTTTAAAAAAAACGCGCATTAAACGATCAACTTTGGTACTTAATGTCAAGGGAAGGCGTTTTGCACACGCCTTGTGTTAGGCGCACTTATTAGAATACCGGCTGATGTTAAAAATCTTGTCGATAACAAAATAACATTTAAAAAATATAAAAGTGAAAAATAGAAAGAACTCATTAAAAAATAAATAACACTTCCATGGATAATACCAACAATTTTATATAAATGATCGTCGAATAGAAATTTTGCTGAAGAATATCCGTTCCATTAATATTTTTTTATTAAAAAAGTTGTATAATGCCCCTTGAGTTGCTTCAATGTCCTACTTTAATGAAGTCAATGATGTCCATGGTTGGAAAGTGAGGCTTACCACATCCTAGCTTCTAATTAACCATAGCTCTACCCCAGCGTTAAAAGCATTTTCCTTAGGAAAATCTCTTTCTACCGAAAATTCAAAGAGTTTTTTTTAATCCCATTGAGTTCTTACGCTTTCATGTCTACAACTCAATTCATCCGATTACAACAAGAATGAACTCAATTCGGAATATGAACTATTAAGAAAATTCCTATTAAACCAATCACAAGAATACCAGTATCTATTATCCAAAAAGGAATCCTTCCAATAGTATCGGCCATTTACTCTACTTCCCCCCAATTTCATCAAGTGGTCATGCAACAGACATAAATAGTCATGGATAATTTATAAGATGAGATCCTTCCGAATAGGCTAAGAGAATTCAACCTGCTTTGACTGATGAAGATAATTTGCCACTTGGACAATTCATCACTCACATGTTTCCCAGAATCAATCCAAT
>OU503042.1:25884476-25925737 GCA_912172775.2 Fraxinus pennsylvanica | reverse complement strand
TCTTTTTGCTGCAATATGGTACCTAACTAGTCAACTTTATGGCATTAATTCATTATACGTGTCGTCCTCTCATAGAAGGACGCATCACTTGGCTCGAGGGAAGCACTCATTATATAGCCTTTTGCTCCCTCACAGGCTCACACACTCACAGACTACACTGTGTTCACTGTTTAGTGAAGTAGCCAGCCGTCTAGTCCAGACTCAGATTGCTTGCCTCCGATCACTCTGAGGTGAACTACAGTTTTCTTGCTTCAAGATTCGAAGGCCCACAAAAAATTTATAGTTTTCTCATACTGTAAGTCTGCTTAATTTTCTGTCAGTATATTAACTTTGGGAATGTGTTCATGTTGGCTGGCTGTGGGAATTCAGAATTGCATGCATGCTATCTTTTGTGATTTTGGTATTTGGAATGCTGATTTATTTATACAACAATCTGTCCCTTTTTTGTGGCTTAAATTTCTTGTTGGAGAAGATAAATAACTAACTTTAAAAAAAAAAAAATCATATTTAATTTGGTAAAATCAGTTTAGGAGAAAATAATGGATTATATCTTGTCAATTATACTGCACCCTTGTTTGAACTCCATTTTTTCAAATCTTATTTTCTACTATACAAAATAATTGTACACTTAAATTCATAACTTTTTTTTATTTTGAACCACACATTCTTCAAAAAATCACTATTTCAAAACATATTTTTCTCCGAAACATGGTCCCAATAGTGAGCCAAAAGGGGTGGCGATTGTCCTACAATATTTTAATTTTTTTTTTAAATTTATGTAGATATTTCGAGTTTTTTTTAGCTCATGTTTAGTAATAATTAAAATATAAATTTTTAATTTAAATTAAATTCAACAATTAATTTTAACTATATATTTCATAAGCTCACAATTTTTCAATTACATATCTCGTCAACTTTTATCAATTTGTCTCCTCGATATGACCCCCGACACCATCTTGGCTCTTGACTTTGCCGAGGACCAACACAATTATATCAGAAGTGGGTGCTTTAAGCTGTTCAAACATCTTAATCAAACTCGAAAGGCAAAAAGCATATCTTCATCTGATCCAAACAGCTTTTAATTGCACGTGGAAATTATATACACAGTAGAATTCGTGAATTACGGAGGTCATTATCAATAATGTTATGCTTTTTTTTTTATGTAAAAAGTCACAATCGGTTTGTCTTGAAATAAATTATTTTTCCTCAGAAAGTATTTGTTGAAAAAGAAGAGTTAGTGGGAGAAAGATAGCTACACTACACCATGATAGAAATTAAATATGTGGTTGGCAACACTTGGAAACCAGTAATTTATTTATTTATTTATTCCGGTTTTCTGCTATTAGGGAATTAGTTCTATAAATTTATTTATTTCTTTAATCCATTTTCCTTTTTGACTAATTCTTCATGTGGAATTGAGCCACATGCTTGACACTAACCAAAAACTAGGGCTGGACATGGTTCGGTTTCTGAAGAGAATCGAACCGAACCGAATCGAATCAAAATTTTCGAGTATTTAATAAATGGAACCGTCGGGTCCAAATATAATTATGGAACCGTTCGGGTTCGGTTCAGTTCGATTCCATTCCATTTGGTTCAATTCGGTTCGGTTCGGTTCGATTCGATTCCGTACCATAATTAAATTTTTTAACAGATTTCTAATGGTCAACAATCGGTGGTTGTGGTTGGAGCCTTGAAGGTGGCAGTTCGATGGGCATTGAGAGGGGAAATCGGACTCGACAATCGACAATTTCGATTTGGGCATATAGATATAGGTTTTCAATTTATCAAATAATTTGTGGTCATTAACTCAGTGATTATCGAATGAAAGTGTGAAATTGGAAAAAGAAAGATAAAAACTTAAAAATGCCTAAATCTTGGACTAAAAATGAAATTAAAATATGATCAAAAAATTAAATTAAAAAATTGAATTTAGAAATTGGGTTGAGCACTTGAGTTGAGCTAGTTAGGCATGGACTTGATTTTGAAGTTAGAACATTAATCACTAAATTAGTTAATTTGCTAATTTGTTTAAAAAAATTTAAAAAAATTAATTAATTCAATAGAAAAAAATTTAAAAAATTATTTAAATTCAGTTCTTATTCGGTTCTGGGTCTAGAACAGAGAATCGAACCAAACACGTCGATTCTCGATTTAGATATCCGATCGGGTATTTAACTTATGAAAAATCGCTCAATTCGGTTCAGTTCGATTCTAGAGATTTGTCTAATCCTACCAAAAACTATTCCTGAGAAATTTAGAATAAATCTTCCTTTTTATTAATTTTTAAATATATGAACGGACTGGATCAACACGAATTAATTTTGATCTTAATTTTGTCACTACACTACATATTCTTTATTAATTTAATCTAATTACAGAAATTAGAAAATAAATATAGACAATTCTGAAGAAGAAAAAGAAGCTTGAAAACTAAAATTTATTATTTATAAATGATATATAAATTTTGTCAAACGGAAGCATTATAAATAAATAGAATAATTTGTGGGTAAATGATAGTGTTTGTGAATTCTACGAGATATGTCACGAGACATATATTGAGTTAATTAAATCATCAATCATCAATATTTGCTTCCGATTATACTGATTGCTCACCACTTACAAAAAAAAAAAAAAATTATCCATCCATCATCCATTTCAATTTCAAATTTTGTTATAAAAACAAGGTCAATGACATAGTTAAAAACAGGCAGGACACGTGTCACTCACTGATTGAACAATTTTAAAATAAAAAATAAAAATTATCCAAACAGGTGCTGATGCATGCACCGTTTTTTTCCCCTCTTGTCCCCAACTTCGTCTGACTAACTTTTCCCTTCAATTCCATCCATCCAACTACGCAAAAAGTCCACGTGGCGATGGAAATAATAAGCGGCTCCTAACTGTTGGAACTTTATTTAAAACTTAAATTTTATGAACTTGTCAAGATCTTCATGTCAAATCATCAATAAACTGAATTAACATAGACCATACCTTAATCAATTGATTTTTGACTTGATGAATCTTGAATCTTGATTTGTAAATCTTCAATTTAGTTGCTTCAAATCTCCATCTTAATTCCTGGTTGTGGGTTTATGAATCTTCCTCTTCATATACTTTATCTTATATTCTTGTGTTGATGAGATGCTACAAAAAATGAGAAAAACCACACATGAATTGGGGATCATAACCCTTTATATAGTTCCATGTGTATTCGGTCCATCGTCAAATACAAACTTTAATGGATCCGGTCTGAAATTTTTTCGTGAAGAAGAAAAAGAAGCTTGAAAACTAAAATTTATTATTTATAAATGATATATAAATTTTGTCGAACAGAAGCATTATAAATAAATAGAATAATTTGAGGGTAAATGATAGTGTGTGTGTGTGAATTCTACGAGATATATCACAGACATATATTGAGTTAATTAAATTATCAATCATCAATATTTGCTTCCGCTCACCACTTAGGGAGTGTTTGATAGCATGGAAAATGGGTGGAAAAGGAAAACATTTTCCAACTTTTCATGAATTGTGGTGTTTGATGGACAAATTTTGGCATGGAAAATTTGGCTTTTATTTTCCCTAGACGCGCCTAACTCCTTGCGTGAGGTGAATTGATTTTCCCACCTTTTAGGTGGGAAAATTAATTCTGGGTCTGACTGCCATTTTTTTTTTTGGCAATGGAAACAAATTTCATGACCAAGTGTAAAAAAAAAATTTCACTTTCATGGACAATTTTGATGCAAACGAAGGCCAAACGAATACTAAACTTTGATAAAAAAATGATTTTTTAGGAAACAATTTTTTTTTCTTTTTTCTTTTTTTACTTTTTCGCAATGGAAACAAATTTTATAACCAATTGTGGAAAAAAAATCACTTTAATGAACAATTTTCTGTAAAACAAAGCCAAACGAATAGAAAATTTAAAAATTTTCCGGGTGGAAAATTATACCAATCAAACACACTTGAAATCATTTTCCCTGCAAAATATTTTCTAAACAAATCTTTTCCCTGTAAAATATTTTCTTTCCACTCATTTTCCACCCTTACAATCAAACGCACCCTTAAAAAAAAAAAAATTATCCATCAATCATCCATTTCAATTCCGAGTTTTGCTGCAAAAATAGGGTCAGTGAAAGGTAGGATACGTGTTACTCACTGCTTGGACAACTTAAAATTAAAAATATAAAAACAGGCGCTGACGCATGCACCTGTTTTTTTCCCCTCGTCCCCAACTCCATCTGATTAACTTTTCCCGTCAATTCCATCCATCCACGTGGCCGATGGAAATCATACCACTAACACCGTTAAAAAATGACATGTGGATTAATTTATTTCCATTAAGAGCGTTTTCTCAGTAAAAACATGGCAGAATCGTCTCTCCCTTTCTCCAGCCCATCTTCACAAGAATTTGTTCTCAGTGTAATATTTCTCTTCACGGACCCAAGCACCGACGGTATCCATTGGAGTCCATGTTGCAGTTCATGTGATGCCGAAATGAAAGAGAAAACCTGAATTAATCCACCTGTTGTAGTTTATGTGATGCTGAAATAAAAGGGAAATACGATTCTTCCATATTTTTATAGAGAAATCGCTATTAGTGCTAATGAATTAATCCACCTATCATTTTTTTCAACTGTGTCCGTGGCAACGTGTGATTTCCATCCATCATGTGAACTTTTTTGCTTAGTTGGATGGATGGATGGAAATGAAATGGGGGATTGATGGGTAATTTTTTAAAAAGTGGGTGAGTAGTCGGTGACCCTTTATTTTTGAATGAGCAAGTAGTAATCAGAGAAAAATGTTGGTGATTGGTGATTTAAGTAACTCACATATATCGATCTCAAAATAAATACAACAACGTTAGACGCAAGATGTAGCCGATATTAGGTGAAGATTAAAAGAAAAAAACCACTTGTACAGTGATTAGAGGGCTGTAAATTCTCTAATTAGTGTGGTCCCACAAATTAGAGAAATTTACAGCCCTCTAATCACTGTAAATGTAGTGCATTTCAGATTAAAAATTAATTTTTCAGTAAATTTTTTGATAAAAGTTGATGAAATGAAAACTATGGGTCCATAAAATGCTATTTATATCTTGAAATCCTTGTCATTATGTCATCTACCCAATGTTGGCAATTTCTGATTATAATCTGATGCAGTTTAGTAATTTATTTAACCCTCTGGGTATTGAAATAATTCTTTTCTACTGTTTTCTTGATTCTAAGGGATACTTTAGGGGTCACGATTACATCATGGGACACAGACAGTTTACATATATTAAGAAGCTCTTATATGACTAGACAGCAGATTTCTTATGTTACATGTCTTGTTATCAGGATACTATTTTTTGCTGAAGGATGGTTGCCTTTGGGAAAAAATTGAAAGAACTACAAATTCAGGAGTGGCAAGGGTATGTTTATTTTACAAATGAACATACTTTATCATTTGAAAATATTCTGTTTATCTTATTTTCTGTCTAGTGAGAAGTACATCTGTAACATGGTGAATTATATGTGAATTCTTCTATCAGCTATTTTGTACAAACTTGGTAGGGATATGGATTGGTGATTCCTAGTTAGTTTTGAAAATTGGTTTTGAGATAAATCGAAAAGAAGCAAAGGGAATCAATTAGATTATCCATATCCTTGTTGCAATTGTTGATGTCTTTCAACTATAAGTACCCAGGAATTGCCACTGCCGTGCCATGGGAAAAGAGTTGTCGTCGAACTTCATCAAATATGGTTTTCTTGAACATGCTTAGGATATGGTTTTCTTAGTATAATTATGCAAAGTTGTTGTTTCGTGCTTGTTTTTCAATATCATTAACTTACTTGGGATATGGTTTTCTTCCAGCTACTATATTAACTACAAGTTAATGAAGAAGAAAGTGAAACAATATGTTCGGCAAATTGAAGTTTCAGCTCAAGATCGCGATTTTGTTCTAATGGATTTCTCAAGAATTTTGGATAAGCAGGTATTAAGAATTTTGTTCTAATTCACCAGTGTCTGACTTTCTCTCAGCATGAAGTAAAGAACTGAAACTCCACACAAGCAGATTTGTCCCCCTCTAAAATTCGAGCAATGCCTGATTTCACATGGTTACAATGGTCGCCCATGAAAATCAAAAAGAAAAAACAATCATGTCAATTAGTATGCAATGAAGTTATGTGCTAATATTTTCCTTCTTCTTTGTGAAAATAAATGAAACTTATATGCTAATATATGATGGTTGCTAAGTATTTCATGAAAAAAATTACAGGTACTTTGATGACATGACGTAATCAAACTAGTTAGATATTGGGTGACAATTGGTTTTAGTTAGCTGATAAACAAAAACCGAATGAAGAAAACAAGAAAATTAAGTCAAAGTATATACTTCGGGTTACTCTGTAAATCAAAAGCCATAAGTACTTACTGCCTTATTTAGATTGAAGCAAAACAGAGATTGCATTTCTTGCTTGTTCTGTTATGCAAGCGACGGCATACTTTTAATAGCACAACTTCCGATCCTTCTGGCATCTCCTCAACTTTTTCAGCTGTGGTCAAACTAAATTCAAGTGTGCAATATGAAAATATGATGAGATTTTACTTTTTGCTTTCCTTTCCACTGCTAATCAAAGTTTAGTTCCAGAGGGTTATCTTTTAGTTTCACTATGAAATTTCTCTGTTTTTTAGTGCTAAATTGTTCTATACTTTACAATGTTCTAAAAAAAACTATGTTTGCCTTCCATAATTCCAGATCGAAAAGATTGTCCTATTTCTGCTAGAACAACAAGGGCAACTTGCAAGCAGGCTGGCCTATCTTGGGGAACAGCATAATGGTCTAATTCAGCAAGCAGACGTTGTGAAGATACCTGAACTGCAGGAATCATATAGAAATGTGGGGCAGGATATGTTAAGGCTTCTCTTTTTTTTAGAGTTAAATGCCATTGGACTACGTAAAATATTGAAGAAGTTTGACAAGAGATTTGGTTATAAGTTCACTAATTACTATGTCAAGACACGAGCAAATCATCCTTATTCCCAGCTGAGACAAGTGTTTAAGCATGTGGTATGGCAAAGAATTGTATAATTTTTCTACAAAGTGTTGAATAGGCTAGTCCCTACTACTTGAATTTGCTTTCCGTATATATTATAGATACTACTTTGAGAAGTTCTAAGGTTATAATTACTGTATCTAGCGTAGCTGATAACTTTATGAATGATTTGCAGGGAATTTCAGCTGTTGTTGGAACTTTATCTCGCAATCTCTCTGATCTCCACAATGATCAAGAGACCTTCATTTCAATTTATGATCAGCCTGCACTGCCTCTCCAGGTTCATGCTCATGTCCATTAATCAATTAGAACTATTGCAAACACGTGATCTCTTCATATATTTCCTATTTAGTTCCTAGTTGTTAGATTGCTTTAGATGTCATGTAAATTCTGCATGTAACATCCTTGACAAATTGAAACAAGAATTTGTAGGGTATCAGATGTCTTATGAAGCATGAGCACAGGAAGGAGCTTTAAGAACTTCAGATGAACATGCATATGCTAAGCTGTGTTTATCAAGAGGGGTAGCTAAATACTTTAAATTCCAAGCAGACTAGGCGTTCATTTTTATTCAAGTTGAAAGGGCTACGCAAAGCTGACATGCTACATATAGTCACCAGGAAACCATGAATAACATTTGAAGCATTGGATAAACTTTTTTCCATCTGAATCTACAGTTCGATGGTTCCTTTAAACTTTTACCTATTACTAAAGAAGAGGTAAAACAAAATGAAACCAGGATTACCATTTGGCCAAGCTTTATCTCAAGTTAACCACTATTCCGATCCAATTATATGCACTCAAAGTTTCTCAACAATTTATTTCATGGTGATCAGGTCTAAACTCAAAGGCTGAGGAAGTAAAAATTTAGACATCATGATATTAGAGATTTGGTTTTGGAGTTGAATTCTGTGCTCAAAAGTGTGGATCTTGGTACTTTAGCATGTATGAGTTATCGAATATTGCAGGGTCTGGTACTCACACTGACATTTTTAAGTGTAAGTAACCTTGATGTGAGGTAGAAATTTTCTTTACACCCCTTGCAGGATCCTGTCATGGAGTCTGTCAAAGTTGCAGTGGACCGGTTAACAAATTCAACGGACTTCCTCCAGTACTTGGGAAAACATGCACTTATTCTGCAAGAGGAATTACCAACTCCTTCAGAAGAGCACGCAGTTGATGACAGATATCATTTTATGTCTCTTCTTCTGAACTTGGCAAATACATTTTTATACATGGTGAATTCATATATAATTGTCCCAACAGCAGACAGCTATTCATTAAGTCTTGGAGCTGCAGCAACTGTTTGTGGGGTTGTAATTGGGTCGATGGCTGTTGCTCAGGTGTTCTCTTCAGTTTATTTTAGTGCATGGTCAAATAAATCATACATGAAACCTCTAGTATTCAGCAGCATTGTTCTTCTTGTTGGAAACACTTTATACGCCTTGGCTTATGATCTCAACTCAATATATGTGCTTCTAATTGGTCGTCTATTTTGTGGGTAAGCCATAATCTTTCTCTCTTGTTCGTCTATTATGTACATCATTTTATGCCTTTGCTTGCAAGTAGGCATACCTGAGACACACGACTCAATGATTTGTTAAAATAAAAGGAGAAGGAACGAGGAAATAAATAACACTGTTTACAAGTCTGCATTTCTGAGTATGTGAATAGAGATGCAACCTTTGAATGCATGCTGTTGTATGTTATTTGTCTCCAGTGGAAAATGAAGAATTAGTAAGCGACTATGTAGTTTCAGATAAGAAGACAAATGGCTATTGAATTTTATTTACTTTAATTCAGCTTGTTAATTATTCTTTCATTGGATTTTACTAAATGGTTTCTTGTTAGGTTCAATCATATTTTGATGCATAATATAACTTTCTTATTTACAGTACTAATGCATCAAATCTCATAGAAACCCATGTAGGCAACAGTGTGTTATTTGCTTTTCCTCTCATAAAGTATTAATTGATATTCAAGCTTTGGGTTATATAAATGATTCGGATATATTTTTCTATGTTCAAATTATTCCAGATTGGGCTCTGCTAGGGCTGTTAATCGACGTTACATCAGTGATTGTGTTCCGCTTAAGATGCGAATGAAGGCTTCTGCTGGTTTTGTTAGTGCTAGTGCACTTGGAATAGCTTGTGGTCCTGCTCTTTCCTGCTTGCTTCAATCTAATTTTAAGATCTTCAGACTTTCATTCAATGAAGATACTTTACCAGGATGGGTTATGGCTCTGGCATGGCTTATCTATCTGCTGTGGTTGTGGATATCATTTAGAGAACCTTTGCACGACGAGGAAGTGAATATTGGGCAACGGAAAACAAATTCGGGTATGTCAGTTGGACTCTAAAATGGATTACAATTGTAATATTGTGTCTTAAACAATTTTATAATGATTCTTAATGGGCTCTGGTGAAATATGATTGAAATAGATATGCCAGCTTTATTTGCACGATTCTTGTAAACTTATAATTTGTTTCAATGTGTACATAATTATTTCAGTTTTGCATTACAGGAGTGGATGCGGGGTGCGTGCAGAATGATGTCATCCAACCACTGCTTTCACCCGCGAAAGAAGAGCCGGAAGAAGAAGATGATAATGAAGATGAAGACGAAGACCAAGACCAAGAATTTGACATTAGCAAAGAAAATTCCACGGAAATCCAGAAACCAGTCACTTCAATTGTGACTGCGTACAAGTTGCTTACACCCTCTGTAAAGGTCTGGATTTTAATCTTAAGCACTAATTGCAAATCATATCCATGTTATGGAATGCCTTGTATCATCAGAACAAAGTATCGTACTATTCACACTCGAAGATTATACCTTTCTTAGCCATAACGTTGGCAGGTTGAGAACTTAATCGTCTATGTGAAGTACAATTCAAGTTCTTGTTTTCAAATTAATATATGTGAGGTCTAAGAATCTAACCGTGAAGATTGAATGGATTAGTGTATTTGTGGTTTCAAAATTGATACAAGAGTTCTGACTTAATAACAACTACTAAAATAATTAGGCAGGGTGAGAGAATGATCTCAAATCACTCTGAAACGAAACTCAACCACGAAACTGTTTGACAGTTTACCAACTCTTCTTGTTTATGGGGACTACATTGGACCTTAAAGATACTGCTTATTCGTATGATTTCTCTATCTAATTTTATTTCCGCAGGGCATGCAAATAAGGAAACTCCTCTCATGCATTTCCTGTAATTTTTTTGCCTATAGACTAGCATTCTGTTTAACTTATTTTTGATAATACGACCAGGTACAACTACTTGTATACTTTATGCTCAAATATGCTATGGAAGTTTTACTTGCCGAATCAAGTGTTGTCACTGCCCATTACTTCATATGGTCAACCAGCAATGTGGCCATTTTTCTGGCATGTCTTGGCCTGACAGTGCTTCCAGTGAACATTCTTGTAGGAAGCTACCTCAGCAACATGTTTGAGGAAAGGTAACCTTAAATAAACTATTAATTGTTACAGCTCTTATTATTTTTTAATGATCCTTAAAGCCCCCATTCTTGTCCCATTTACCCGTCCTGCCATGACTCTCGATCCCTATCACAAACATCACTGGGACCAAGCACACATTCAAACATACAGTAAGTTGGGAATGATGACAGTACATCACTGCAAACTAATTGAAAATGTCAAGAAACCCTGCCCCTAACTGGCCATTGTACATTAATTCCTTATGACATCAATGAACCTCTTTCATATAGACAATATTCTTCTTTTACATGTTATCACTGAACAGTTTCACCAATGGGACCTCAGAGATCAAACAAAAGGGAAAAATAGAAAAGAAAGGTTATTAATGCAAAGAGAATTGGGATTTTTGATTGATCTACTTTTTGCTCCGATTATTAGTGATTAAAATTTCATCGATTGTGTTTTTAATGGCCAAAGTGTCGTACAGCCCATCTGGGAGAGCTTTTTATCCAATTTGTAGCAAATTTCTTACCATTACAAAGTGTATGTCAGTCCCATACTAGTCACAATTATTGACTGGACCAAGTAGAATGACCTATGTGCCCTTTTAATATTTAATTCATTCTTCTTGAGAGAAGGTCATTTCCGATAATTTATTTCTAAGGTAGTCAATAATTGTGGTGGCAATGGGACCCATATGCACTTGCCAACTGTCAAAAATTTGCTAAAAATGGGATAAAAATCGCTTCCAAATAGGGGCTAAATATATCATCACTGATGTAGCTTCTCCTGCAAGTAGAACATTTTTTCTTCTCTCCTTTTTTCTCTTTTCACCTCTGTTGTAATTAGAAAGCTCAAAAAGACCCTTAGTCGACGTGCTCAAGAGTAAAGACCACCTGATATATTACCACTTCTGTAAATAATTGTGCCTCTCTTGATGAAGTTACAAAGAGAACCCAAAGGAAAAAACATAAGAAAGATAGTTTTGTCCCGAATATAAGCTAAGTACCTCAAATAACACCACTTTTTTTTTAATCTGTTTTACGTACCTTTACACAGGCAAGTTTTACTGGCATCAGAAGTTATGGTATGTATGGGAATAGTTCTGAGCTTCCAGCTGATAATCCCTTATTCTGTCCCACAATATGTCTGTTCAGCTTTAATCACATTCGTATCTGCTGAAGTTCTTGAAGGTAATTTCTGGTTGCTTTCATTCAGTAAATACATATCTGAACTTAGTCAAAATCTCATGTAATGTATCCTTAGGCGTAAACCTTTCACTTCTATCCCGAGTAATGTCATCGCGGCTTTCAAAGGGGACATATAATGGTGGATTACTTTCAACAGAAGCCGGGACTCTGGCTCGAGTAATTGCAGATGCTACAATAACCATAGCTGGATACTGGGGTATGAGCAGGCTCTTAAATATCACCCTGCTTCCTTCACTATTAATCTGTATCTGTTCCATTATTGCTACCTGCTTTGCTTACAACTCAATGTACTGAACTATAATAAACCAGTGTATATCAAATAAGTTCTCTTCATCTACTAATGCATCAAATTTTCTACTTAAAAGCTAATTATATTATTATATTCCTACTCTTGGCTCTTTTTTCTGAGATTTTATCTGAATATGTTATCGAGATTAACAGGGTAGACTTGATTTTACTTTTAAATCAGCACGTGTGTGTGTTAAACTGTACGCTGGTAAGAAGGATTTAAGCACCAGTTTGAACTTGTAAATGGGCTAAGAAGCTGGAGTTTATATAAGGGAAAGATTAGTAACTACCATCGTTTAGTATACATTTTTCACAATATCGAATTTTGAAAAAAGTTAGCAGAAATCAGGTCATAATTTGCTGTTTTTTTTGGTTTTAAATAATAATGGATTTATTTAAGATGAGGAATTGATTGAAATTGGTGAACATACAAGGAAAAGCGTGGCATATACAGATATATTTTCACTCTCGCCATATTCATCCTAAACTTTAGCATTGTGGTTATTCTCTCTCCATACTCATCTATACGACCATCTGTGCATACGGAAACAAATGGGATTGTGGTCGATTGACATTGTTTCTCTCTCTTCTTTGGTCGTGACCAATATAGAGAAATGTGGGTAACGATTTCGCATATGTTGTGACCTCTAGTATGATTATCCATATGACTAGTGAAATGACATGCTAGACTTTGTTTTGTAATCCCTTACGTCTTTACGACATCAAATACATATGTTCATCTTGTTCATCTCTCTATTATTTTTGTATCCCTATGTGATGGGACATGCTTGTCTTCGTAGTTTTGTTTTCTCTTGAAAATTGTGACGAATACGTAAAATTAGGATTGACTTTGGTGTATATCTCGTCCTTGAGAGCGATTCTACCAATGTTAATGACTGCGAAGACTTGAAATGTGACTTTTGTTTTTTCCTTGTCGACTGAGACGTGAAAATTGTGATTGAATATATATAATGCAAATTAAGTAGATTAATGTAGGTCAAAAAATCTACAAAGTGAGTGGTTCGAAAAAGTGAGGGGGAATAAATTCTAAACAGAAATGAAAATTCTTCTCCTCCCATGTCAAAATAAAGAAGGTAAGTTGCTGTATCTTGCTACATGTACTTCAAGTTTGATACTGTTATGAGATAACAGTTTTTTATACATTGATTTTAACAATATTTTAAACAATTAATGGCTCAGATTTTAACAAATAATGAAATGTCAAACTTGTTGTACACTAAACATAATTGAAGGTAATAAGATTAGAATATTGCTATGTGTACATAGCCATACACATAAGGGTGTACATAATGTGAGAGGGGTGGGGTCCGCGCTACTGTAGCGCGGGCCCCTCTCGTCTCACATTATGTACATCCCTATGTACCATGCTATGTACACATAGCATGGTCCATAAGATTAATAGAAATTTAAGAAATTTGAATTTTTAAAGTTAAATTCCAGAAAATTCTATCTCGATTATCGGAATTTAAAATGTGGTATGGCAAACAAAAACTTTGATGTAAACATAATTATTCTTATCCAATTGATTTTTTTTTTTGTTTGTATATAAAGATAATTCACGCTTATGTCTAAATAAACAAAAATAAACAAATAACATAAAATTATTACAAAAACAAAGCTCACTCAGAGCGTTTCCAATGCATTATATGGATAGCTATCATTTTAATCATAATATTATAAAAATAAATAATTATTAAGAATAATGAAAAATAGATTGAGGAAACGCAAGGAAGCAGCACGCCTGATTACAGGAGTCAACCAGAACTCAAATCAGACCTATTTGAGTCCGAATCGTCCAACCGAAACATCGATAAAAAAAAGAAGAAAAACCAGAGAAAACCTAAACAAGATATAAAAACACGTAAAAGAGCTTTCTTGAATTCATTGAGCAGTGTTCTGTATTGCTATTTGTTATTGTCAGTTTTTGTTATGATGGATTCGAACCAGGAATTGCCTGAAGGGACAGTGCAGAACGTGCTGGATCAGGATACCCTCAAGTGGGTTTTCGTGGGTGGCAAAGGCGGCGTGGGCAAGACGACGTGCAGCTCCATTCTTGCAATTCTACTCGCGCGGGTGCGACCCTCCGTGCTTATCATCTCCACTGACCCTGCTCACAATCTCAGCGATGCGTTCCAGCAGAGGTTCACCAAGGCTCCTACACTTGTCAATGGCTTCTCCAACTTGTACGCTATGGTATGGATACGAGTCTTCTCTTTTTAACTTAGTTTTGCTTTCTTGAAATGTGTTTTCTTTCGTTGTCTTTGTGGTTTTCTAGATTTGTTTGGATTGTTTGAGATGGAAAGATGGGATATTTGTGAAATTTTTACATGAAGTTTTGGGTATTTGATGAATTTTTCGGGCCTGTGGATGATTTTAGTTGTGGACAATTCTAAAGGTTTCTTTTTGCTCTTTTTAAACCTTTATTTTGGATTCTTCAAATATTTTTTTTCTTATGATTTTGTATTACTTTGACATTCGAAGCATTGGTGATGGGTGGCTTAGGGAAAAATAAAATTTGTTAGATTTATATTCAGTATGAAGGATACATGTGAAGGGAATTTAAATGTGTGAGATCTAATGCTGCGATACACGGGAATCGTGTACAACAATCTGCTTCTATCTAGGTTCCCCTTTGAGCTTTTATTTTTATGCATTAGTCATAGTCATATATAATATAGATTTAGTTAATGAGATTGTCGCTATTATACTATTCAAGTACAAATATAAATAAATTGAAGAACCTACTGTCATCAGATTTATAAGGATAGGTATCCTGGATTTTTGTAAGGTTATAGAATAATTAGAATTAAAGAATGTGCTTTTGTTGAAGTAAGAAGAAAAATGAGGTGAAGGCAAAATAGATGACCGCAGGGGAACTTTTTGACAGTTTTTTGTTTTTTTTGTTTTTAAGAAAAGACATCCACAAATCCTTAGCGAGCATTTAGGCTCCACTAAGGAAGGTCGATGTGGGCTAAGTTTTAGCTTAAAATAAAGTTATATTTGTATTAGCATATTAGCCATATATGGTAGTGTATTAATTGATACTGTGGTAATTGTGTGGATTTCAAACTTCTTGAGTTTTTTATCGATTGCAAATTTGCAATTCTGCCTCACAGGAAGTTGATCCTAATGTGGAAAATGAAGACACATTGGGTTCAGATAATATGGATGGTTTTCTATCCGACTTAGCAAATGCTATTCCTGGAATTGATGAAGCTATGAGTTTTGCAGAAATGTTGAAGTAAGTTTTATGTTTCATACTGCTTCGAGATGACATATAGTCTATTTTTGCAATGTATGAATGTTTTCCACCCCTTCCTTTTTAATTCAAGGGGCCAAGGTCAGAAAACCTGTTCAGTGGAACAACTTTAGTTTATTGTGTCTGATGACATTTCGTCTAAAGAAAATCATGTGTGTCTGTTAAGAAACGTTACTTTCAAGAATGTAGTTCGAGTAACAGTATATAAGCAATTCTTTTGATTGGTTTCTTAACACTTAGTGTTGATCCAAAACACTACTTAGTTAACACTTTCGAAGAAGTAATAGGATCCCTTGTGATCTATATCCATTCTTTTCCACTTTGATTCTCACAAGGACGTTAGGAGAAAAACAATAAACTGCCTGGTTAGGTTATATGGAGAAATGCATCAGGCATTTATCCATCAACAAAATAATATAGTAATTCAAAGGACTGATCTAGGATCTGTTATGTGGACCAAAAGTTGGGCTATTAAGAGAAATCTCAACTACTGGAGTGCGATCGAGATAAGAATATTGAGATTGGTTTGCGGGAAAACAAGGAAGTATTGAGCATGAAATGAACACATTCATCAGTTTGTTGAAGGGGCACTAATTGACAATAAAAGCATTAGGACTGATCAAAATTGTTTTTGCCCATCCAGTTCTGGCTGCTACATATATTGGTTAAAAAGGTGATTGGTTGAGTACCAATTGCAAACTTAAAAGAAGAGGTCGACTTAAAATCCCATAAAAGGAGATAAATAAAAAAGATTGAAACTTCCTCTCTCAAAAAATAAAAAATAAATAAAGGATGGAAACCTTTTTACATTATCTTTGGACATTGCTCTTGAAAGAGTGGAGTGTTGAAAGAGGATTTGTGTAGTTATACAGGATAAGACAGTTAAATTTTCGGTAATGCAAATAATGGTAGCCCTCTCCACACAGCTGTTGACTTTAAGGACACCTGCACATAATATGCCTAAAAATTTTAGTTCCATAAAATTTCACAAGTTGCCATGACATTTTTTCTGTATTTCTATTGCAAGTAAAACTTGCTTTCATGACCAAAGCACCTTTTGTTTTCTTCAGTGAATCTGACCCTACTTGAACACTGATAAATTCTTTCACATTTCACCTTGTCATGTATTTCTTCACATTTAGCCCATGTTTGGCTAATGTTCATAAACTGTTTATAATCGTTCAAATAACTTTCTATTAACACATTTTGTGAGACCCACAAACTACCCACTTATCCATAACTCATTTCTGTCTATTTATAATTTAAACCGATTATAAACAACTCCCAAACATGCTTTTATTTAGGTTTAGTTGATTTAACCCAAAGTGTATATGATCATGTGATCTGTTGTAAAGAAATGAAATTATTTGAATAATGTCCTTATAGTTTCATCTAACTAATGAATTTCAATGACTGATTGTGTAATATAAATGCTCTATATATTTTGTTTACGGAAATTATCCTTTAATTTTTTTTTTCCAGGCTAGTGCAAACAATGGATTATTCTGTGATAGTATTTGATACAGCTCCAACTGGACATACTCTCCGTCTGTTACAATTCCCTTCAACATTAGAGAAGGGGCTTGACAAAATGATGAGTTTGAAGAGTAAATTTGGGGGCTTGTTGAGTCAGGTATATTATCGCTTACTTTCTTACTTCCTTTTGTTTTATTTTACTCTTGTATTTATTTATTTTGGAGGGAGAGTGAGGTATATTTAAGATGTAAAGCAGGATATGCTTAAAACTCTTGTCATTCAGAAGTTAAAATGGCTATACCTGGCCTCCTGTTGCAGGCTTGTTGCTCTTTTTGCTGAAGATAGGTGATGTGCATATTGTTATTGTCTAGGAAACTTTATTTAGCTGTATATTACCACATCTTTTTCAATTGGTTATTAAATGATAAAAAAGTTATCTGTAGTAACAGCATCTTGCAAATTTTGAAACAGATTTTGATTTTCTTTGTTTATTTTTTCCACCAGACTCGATGATTTCTTTTTGTATGTGTATATTATGTTTCTGATTACCTATGTGGTCACTACAGAAGTGTTGATTTATATCAGAGTCAGGTTGCTAAATTAGGTGAATTATACTGCAACAGCATGTGCTTGTTGCTGTTCAATGTTGGTTATGTGAAACAATAGTAAATTTAATTATTTTGTATACTTCACCTCAGGTTGTGGTACAAAAGATTGTGAAAATGATTTGATTTACCATCTGACCAAATCAATTGTTAGCTGTAATTTTCATTGCTTACAAGATCTTGATGATTCTCTCCTCCGTTGCCCCCACTCTGTTTTTTGTTTCTTTTGTTCTTTCTGTGAGATGAAGGATAAACATTCAAACCTTTTGCCTAGAACTACTAATTGGAATTGCTCTGTCCTCTTTTCTTGAGATTAGAAAATGATCATTATGTTGATAGTGTAACTGAGAACCTGCTGATTGTAATTAGTTAGTTTGTTTGTGTTTTTTTTTCTTCAGTTAAGATTTAGTTTGTAATTAGTTGTTACTTTCATGTATTTCTGAACATTTCCCCAGTGAGCTCATGGCTTTGAAGGTTCAGTAGGCATACTAATTATAGATGGTTGCAATTATGAAGTTGATTTTGATGTATGAAGATGTAATATTTGTTTTCTGAGCATCTATCTTCTCATGTATGTCTAGCAGGTTTGTTTGATAATGTAAATAACTGTCATTGTATATGTTGGTGTCAGATGACTCGTCTAGTTGGTGGTGGTGATGAATTTGCTGAGGACGCGATGTTTGGAAAGCTTGAAGGCATGAAAGATGTGATTGAACAAGTGAACAAGCAGTTTAAGGATCCAGTGAGATATTTCCCTTCTTGTTAAATACACAATCCATATTAAAATTGCTGGTTAGGGATCAGTTGAAGGGCTGTCTTAAACACACTCTAGATGCCAATAAACACTCAAGTACTGAAGTGCCCAAGTTTGCTGTGGGGCATGCTGAGAAATGTAATGGTACTCGTAAACTCAGGAACTAGTAGAAACCTGATGTAGCAGAAGCGTAAGAATTGAAGAAAAACACAAGATCGACAAATAATTGATTCTTCCAAATACCGATTTGGATCGAGAATGGGAAAAAAAAAACTCTCAATGTTTATATTATTCAATTAAAACATAGTAGACAACTGTTGAACACAAGATAAAAAATTGTTTATTCTTTCAAATACCAATTTGGATCTAATATTGGGAACATAAATTGAACTGAAATTGACATGTGTACAGCATACCTAGCAAAACTTCCTGATCCATCAATGTTTCTAATTTTGGGCAGGATTTGACAACATTTGTCTGTGTATGCATTCCGGAATTCCTCTCACTATATGAAACTGAAAGACTTGTTCAGGAACTGACCAAATTTGAGATAGATACACACAATATCATTATTAATCAAGTAATTTTTGATGAAGAAGGTATGCTTATATTTTTGTCATATTGGCACTTCTCTTTTACTATGTAATATTTTTACTGAAACTAAAATGTTATTCTTTCAGCTGTTGTATCAAAGTTGCTCAAAGCTAGAATGCACATGCAACAAAAATACTTGGACCAATTCTACATGCTGTATGATGATTTTCACATAACTAAGTTGCCGTTGCTGCCTCAAGAGGTAAGGATTCTTTTAAGAGTATGCTCGGTAACCATTACTAGATAGGACTGGACAGTATAAATACAAGATTTTAATTTCTTTTTCTTCTTTATCGCTATTTTTTATTATATTTTTCAGCTTATGCATGATTTCTCATATCTGTTGTTAGCCTGATGAACTGGTGATGCCTGATAGGTTTGTGGGGTCGATGCTTTGAAAGCATTTTCAGGCAATTTCTTATCACCATATCAACCATCCATTGTTCGAGGAACTGTAGAGGAGTTGGAGCAGAGAGTATCAATACTTAAAGAAGAGCTGAAGAATGCTGAAGCTGAACTAGAAAGACTGGGAAAAGGAAAACAAAAGATATGATTCAGAAAAATTGACTTGGAAATTGAACTGCTGTGAGTTCCAGCATTGGACGACTCTCGGGCATTTTTCCTTTCTGAATAGTGCTTGTGCATATTTTCCATTATTCCATTGTTAACAGTGGCAGGCTTAACTTATGGCATTGACAGTTCATATTGAAAGATGAATCCAAGTCTATTCAGTAATTACACGCTCTAGATATTTTTGGTTCAGTATAAAACTGGTTTTGTTGGTTTTGCAATTGGATTGTAATCAGGGGTGCAAGCAGACCCATTCTTGAGTTTTTCAAATCAGACAATTTTAAAAAGTTTGGTTGACTGTATATTTTATTTCACTGTTTACTTTATCGTTACTAGTTCAATATACTTTCTTGACGATTCAAGAAACTATGTGTGTGTATATACGTCGAGCTGTAAATTTAAATACATAAAAATCAAAGAAAAGTCTCAACATATGAGTTATCAAATTAAGGTAATCAACTAGTTATTGGTATTTAATAATGAAAAAATGACCAAATTAGTCATTTTTTAAAATTAAAATTTAATATGTAGTTTTATTTTTTTAGAGGTTAAGATTGTACTTTATCAATTTAATTAATGGAAAACATTTAAATATTTTTATTTTTATTTTTATTTTTTAAAAAGTCCAATTTGATTTTAAAACGTTGTCAAAATTTTGAAACCTAAACCAAATCGATTTTAGGGCATGTTCGGTACAGTTTAAAATCCAATTATAATTGAAAATATGGTCATTATTGGATTTCACTCGTCTAATAAAAGTCAACAATAACTGTTAATTTTTCAATTTTAATCTCTATCGAACACGTCCTTAGAATGGTTTTGACTCATTTTAAATTTTTTTGTCTAATAGGTCTATGTTGACATCAAATGGGCGATTTCAAAAAAGTTGATTCTGGTTCAGTTTGTTGGTTTTTGCCAACAACCCTAGGTTGTAGGGAAATTTGCACCTAGGGTTCCCAAACTTCATATTTTCTCTCACTTGGGTCCCCATTCTTTTATTTTTGACAGATGGGTTCCCAGACTATCATCATTACTGTACGTCAAGACAAATGGAAGGAAACCGTCCAAGATTCTATCAAATTCTCACTAGCAATGCATGCTACTCATTCAAACAAGGATAAATTGGTCTACCCAATCTATAAGGCCCCTGTTTCGAAACTTTCACCAGTTGCTCACTTTTTCCCTCGATTATTAGGGTGCGTTTGATTGTAAGGATGAAAAATAGGTGATTTTCAGGTAAAATAATTGCCTATAAATTGTTTTGTAGGGAATTGTTAATTAAGTGTGTTTGATTTGTATAATTTTCCACCCGAAATTTTTTTCAAATTTTGGATTTTTTACATGAAAATTATCCATTAAAATGATTTTTTTTACAATTGATTATGAAATTTGTTAATATTGCCAAATAGTAAAAAAGAAAATTTTTTTTGCTCGAGAACTATTTTTTTATCAAAGTTTAGTGTTCGTTTGGCCGCGTGGGTGGGCAAATTTGTCCTATCAAACACTTACTTTGTATGAAAATAGAAATTTTTTCCTAATTCTAGGGGAAAATAATGGTTATCAAGCATGGCCTTAGTTTCAAATCCTTGTGTTCACTCCCATTCAAATTTGTTTACAAATTTCACAACTACAACAACTAAATCCATTGGTAGTTATTAAAACTTGAAGAAGCCTTTTTGGATTGCATCTTTTAGAGAACATTGTGAAGAATATTGAATGGGTTATTGGATTCATAGCTTCTTTGGAAAGCCTTCGAAATGCATTTCAAACTTATTAGTGCGTTTTGTAGAACTTAAAAATTTACTGTTCACTTATTTTTCACTCGTTCAGTGGATTCGATACTTATAATCACTTAATAAATGACCAATAAACAATTATTTATTTTTTAAAATTTTTATTGTAAAATATTTGTAATTAAAAGTTAGTAACTTCTTTACCTTTTTCAATTATAATTTGTAACTCATAGTTTAAGTCAACCAAACACGCACCTCATCCCAACTCCTTCCACTAAAAATCCGTTCATCAATTCAAGACAATCCTGCAAAAAACTTGTAAGTACACGTCAGCGATACACACGCACACCAGCGTATAATACTAACAAATAAAAATCCCCAAAATTCACAATTTTCCCTGTTTTCTCATCCGAGGTTCATTCAAAATCGCAGAATAATTTCCGAACGGATTTGACAAAAAAAGTTTTGCGCTGTTGGCTTATAAAGTTTTAGGGTTCAAAAATTTTTGCACCCAGAAGAACTGAAGATTCATTTTTTACAGTGCAGATCCCATTTTTGCGTTCCATGGAGGCTTACAAAAGATGGGTTAGGAGGAATAGGGACTACGTGCACTCACTTGAGTCTCTAGCTAATGTAAGCCTGTTGAACTAGTAACATTTTTATCAATTATATGTTACTTTACTTGTAATAGTATTGTTCTTCAATCGGCTTTTGATTATTCGAGTTAGAAATTGTTTAATTTAGGTGATAAGCTGTTTCTCCTTCGAATTTTGCTTCTTAAATAGAGGAAATGGGGATGAAACAGTGTTAATAGGAGTTATCTTATAGCACACATGCTTCTAAGCTAATATCCTGCAATATGACGAATTATCACCAGTTAACTAGTGTGAAGGGATAAAATCTCACATATGAAAATATAGACCAATTTATAAGAACTCGAGCTACTTCTCTTAATAAGTTGATCTTTTAAGATGGAATCTCAAATATTATAATATATGGTATCAGAGCTCGTTAAAAAAATAAAAAAATAAATTGAGCACACGAATTTCAAGATTGGTTTGCTCAAACGAGCCACCATCTTGCGGGGATATGTTAAGGGATAAAATCTCACGTAGAAGAAAGATGAAAACATAGACCAATTTATAAGAGTTTGGGCTATTCCTCCTAATTCTTAATAATAAGCAATTTGAGCTCATAATTGCCACCTTTTTATTCATTAAAATTTTAAAATACTAGAGTTGTCTTCTCATGTGCACATGATGATATCCATGTATCAGTTTTTGCTTTATAAATGGATATGACCCCCATTCTCGGTTGAGGTCAAACTGCCCCAGTCTCTTCCAGTTTTGTCTGGGACTAAATAAGTACAAATGGGAGGTGCTTGGAAATGGAAAAATATGCTTTTAATGAATGACATGTATATTTGATTATATTTGATTTACAAGTATCATAAGCTGCATAATGCTTGCACGCTTCCATCTACCCTTTCTTCTGTCCCTACTCCCTAGGTACAAAATTTCTCTCTTGTGTTGGATCATAACTCTTGCAAATTTCATAACAAGTTTGATCTAATTTCTGTTGCCTTTTTTGTATAGTGGATATTCATTTAGCCCCTGTTTGTCTCCCATTCTTTCAAAATTCTTTTTTTTACATATTCATTTTCAACTACACATTCACATAATAAAATGTTTTATGTGAAAACCCAAAACTTTTCCATACTTTTTAACTGCAGATTCTCAAAAAATTCACTGTTCAAAACAATGTTTTTTCAAAAAATGACCACCAAACAATGGCTTAACTCGCTTTGTGACCTAATTTTTTAATGAGACCTTTTAGCGCAGAAGCCTGATAGTGTTTCATAAGAAGTTGCCATGTATTTTACCAAAGCTAATCCATTGTTGAGCCTTTTCTTAATATACAGTTCACCATGTCATAAACAAACCTCACTTGCAGAGTATGCATTGAAATACTCCCTATCCTTCTTCCACAATTTATTATTTGCACCCTCTTTCATATTTATTTGAGATTCGAAGCGCAGCAGCTGGAAATGTAAAGTTATACATCCGGTCCATTTTATAATCTTTAAATTTTTGTATTCTTTAATATAACCAAGGCATTCTATTCTACTGGCATTTTTTGATGCCTTTTACATGGAAATGTTTGAGTACGTTGATATTAACCTGCATTGGATTTCAGAACTTCACCCATATCTGATTGTTGAAAAAATGCTTTCAGGGATTGACGTGGCTTCTCCCTGAACGATTTTCTGAATCGGAAATTGGACCAGAAGCAGGTTTTGTGATATTTTGGTAACACTGGCTTCTTCTTACTTAGAATCGTGCACTAAATTCATGTTCTTTGGCTCAATGAAGAATAAAAACAGATTTTTTTTTTGTCTTTATTTTCTTTCATTAATGGAAAAATCATGATATTTTAAATTAAGTAGATTGGCTGCATTAGGAACACAATATTTGTACAAATATAGAGAACTTTTGTAGTACATCCATGAAGATTATCCAATATGATTGTGGGCTCCTGTTTTCATGTGCTTCAGTATCGCATGTTAAAAAAGTTCTATATCTTTAAGTTTCTGCATGTAAATTATGTTTATTTCTATTCTCCCCAACTCCACCCACCCTTCCCCCTTAAAATTCGTATTCATGCTATATAAGTTCTGCCATATTGTCTAAAAACCTAACATTCTCCTCACATTGTACTGTACCAATTATGAACTATATTGTTTGTTTCCAAATCAATGTTTTCTATTGTATATTTATATATTTTCGCAGTAACATCAATTTTGGGTGTAATAATCATTGCTTCAATCTAATGTTTCTTAATAACCATTTCCCCCAACCCCTTCTCTGGGCCTTCTTCCAGGGATGGGAGTGACTCTTGGTCGCCTTGTCAAGATTCATGAATCCCTTAAGCTCTCTCTGCAATTTTTTCATTAGCTTATTTTAAGTGTTGATATATTCTATTCTACGTACTGTATATCTTTCTGCAGTAACATCAGTTTTGGGTATAATCACTTCTGTCAATGATCATATAATTGAGACGACACCAACCCAGATGCACATGGGGCATGTGCAGCCTTCCTCCTTCCCGTTGTCATTGTTCATAACTTTGCTCAAAGACTTGGAAACAATGGTTGAAGTTGCAGCACAGCAATTCTATGGTGATGATAAGAAATGGAATTTTATTGCTATAACAGAAGCTACCAAGTAAGGAGCTTACTTTATTAGAATGGGCTCTTCTTGCAGCACCTTCAGTTGTTATACAGCCAGCGTTATTTTTTATTAATAACAAGACTTTCTTTCAATAAATTTCAGGGTATTACTTAGGTTAGCATTGTTTAGGAACAGTGGATATAAAATGCTCTTGCATGGTGGGGAGAATACAAATGACGGGCAGGATTCTGATGTGTCAGATTCACAGCATAGAAATGGGCTCTTACCAAAGCCTTGGCAACATCAGGTTCCTGGTAATATAAAGAATTATCATGGACAGAATCCATCGAATCTGGAAGGAAGGGCATTATCTGCCTTAAATAGGTTTGGTCAAAGTGCTAGGACAGTTTCTGAGCCAACATGGTTATATAGAGTTCAGCGTCAGCAGGCAATAATGGACCCTCCAAGTAAATTTTTTCTTTTTTGTTTTATCAGTGCTTTGAAGATACACGATTTAATCATTTAGAGACTTCTTTGTTGAAATATATCTTCATTTCCTTACAGCAATAGTGGCCGAGAAACCTAGTCTTTCCTCTTTCTTGTCTGAGAAGGGCGTTCCTGGGGGCTTATTTTTGATGGGAGAAATGATGTTTGTCTTAAGACCACTCATTTACGTATTACTAATAAAAAAGTATGGGACTCGATCATGGTTTCCTTGGCTTACTTCGTTGACTGTGGACCTTATTTCCAATGGCATTATTTCATACATCACAATTTTGAGGCAAAATAGCAACGAGTTTCGTCTTTCCAACCTCGAGAAGCACGAGGTTAGAATTTTAATGTTTGAACTGTATAAATTTTGTATCGTCCATTATCTGTATCTATGCCCAAAAGTGTCCTTAATCGTTATGCCTTGTTGAGAACTATGTTCTACTTTTGTTTTGTTAAAATGTTACATCTTTTTTTCCCCATTTTCTTCATTCCTTCAGTTGGGGAGGTTTCTGAATATTACCCTGTGAGTAAGAATTTGACTATAATTTGATCTTATGCTGAAATGGATTGGGTATGGTGCAGTTAAAAAGGCGAAAGCTCTTGTGGGCACTTTACCTTATGAGAGATCCATTTTTTTCCAAGTATACCAGGTACTATGTTTCTCATGGTTACTATTTACATCATTTCATCGTTTTCACTTCATTACTTCGGATATGGAAAGAGAACAGAGTGCTAAGCTCATTAAGATTTTCAGGTTGAGACTCGATAGTACTCAAAAGGTACTGGAACCGGTTCCCATTGTCGGGCTTCTTACTGGTATGTTGTGTGTCCAATATGACTATGCAACAGACTGTCTTTTCTTCTTTGTGCTTTAAAGGTTTCTTCTTTTGTGCAGAGAAACTCGTTGAACTTATTATTGGAGCCCAGACCCGTTACACTTACATGTCCGGTTCATGAGATGGATTTTTCTCAAGTTCAACTCAATTCTATTGGTGAATTGGGCCACAGCATTCAGCATTGTACTCTGAAAGCAGTACTTGCACAGGATAATGTTGCTTGTTCAACTATAAAACCACCTATGTTCTTTTAATTAAATCTCTTTGACTAATTTCAAGAACAGTATAATAATACCCTCAATGATTTCAAGAATCTATCTGGGTTTATTTCGATAAATTATAATGTCTCAATTTATATAATGTGTTGAATCTTGAATTCAATTAGACTTTAGAAGGCATCCAACTCTTCATTTTGATGGATTTATCTCTACCACACGACACAGTATTTCACAAAATTACAGAATATATGATTTAACTGTCATGGGAGAAGATTAAAAGGAAAAAATAAACCGAGGTTCATTTTCCGAGAAATATTGAACCGAGGGTTGAAAGTAATTTTCAAATGAAGAATGGTACTCGACTTCTCTTACTCCTAAATAGAATCAAACAATTTTACTCGACCCAGAGTATATTTTCTCAAGACAATGGAGTTTCGAATGGATAGGCAAAAGAAAAAGAGAGAAAATTGTAAACCATAGAAATGATTATAGAGTTGATTTAGTTATAATTTCTGCAAAAACTAGAAGGATATACTATGGAAAATATACTCTGCCCATACCAGTTAGTATCTAAAAATTTCAATGAATTATTTATTTGTTGACATTGACTCCTTTTGAGAATCAAAATTTATGGGTTGTTCGGCATTGGTTTATACCATATGTACATCCTGTTTTTGCCCACTTTGTTGACAGATGAGGTGTAAAAAAATGATTGGTTACAAAAATTATTTTTTGTTTAAACAGTAGGTGATATTGTGTTAAGGAATGAGCAACTCAAAATGTACACACCAAGCAAGGTTGCTCATCAATCTTTCTAGAACTCCTCATGGCCAGTCAGACTTTGCTTCCAAGAATGTAACTGTGCCCATCCTTAAGTTATGTCAATCTCTATGTAAACCTTCTCATCGTCACTCTATCTTATTGTCCCTAAAGCTACTCAGAAACCTGTGTGCAGGAGCAATGTGTAATCAGAACTTATCTATTGAACAAAAGGGTGTTTGAATTGTTTCGAGTATTTTTAGTTGTATAGTGCTAGCTTCTGGTTCTGTTGATCAGAATGTTCGGATGTGACTGCAACTTTTGGGAAACATCTCATTGGCCGAGGAAGAACATCAGCTTGCCGCTCTTTCCTCTTGAATTTTGGAGATCTCTAAAATATAAGAAATCTTGAATGCACGAGTTAAAGATATTGTTGTTCCCAATGATTTTGCTTGGTCTATTCTACAAATAATGAAAAAATGTTGGGATTGTTGGTTTTTTCGCAATGGGGAAGAGGGTCTTCCTACGGGGCGGGGACATCTATGATGTTGATGTTCTAGGAAACTCTCTAACCATTCCGAGAGAGATCTGTTTCTTTGGTGGTGCTGACGGATCTAATAAGGATATTTCAGGGTATGTTGCGGGTACGCTGGCATCCTCTGGACTCATTGAGTAGCTTGTAAGCTTGCTTCGAGAAACACTTTCGGTCAAGTCCCATTAATTGATCATAACGATATTGTATGAGCCTCCAGCAATATTAAAGAAAACAATGAGACCGAGTGAGAACCATAAAGCGACATCATCTGCCCTGTCCAAGTTTCGCCCTCATAAAGGTTTCCAGAGATATGTTGTAGCCATTGTTGGAAATTGTGCCTACCATAGAAGGCATGTTCAAAACAAAATACGAGAGCAGGATGGGATCTTCTGTTTCTGCAACAGTGTGTCACTGATGAAGAAAATCGGTTCTTGAGGAAGTGGGGAATATGGTGTGTGAGAAATATATTCGAAGGGAATTTAGAAAGAATTATGCTACAAGTTGACACAATTATTGACATAATGTCACGTGGCATCTAATCAATGGACTATTTAAAACACGGTCAACTTTTACATCCAATCATATTTTGTCAACACTTATTATGTCAAATCATCTGTCAAAGTGGCACGACCCATTTAGAAAACCAACAAGTTATTGTAAGTTTGGAGCTTCAAAGGTCTCTAGAGACTAGATGTACCTGAACTAGGTCTTCAAGTAGAAGTGGATCCACATACATTTAAAGCTTGTAAATGTCTCATGAAGTTACCCAAGTAAACGGGTCTTCCACCAGATTGTAATGATTGGATTGGAAGATTGTTACCATTGGCACTTGGCTGTGCACTCGATATGCTTCTTCAATCTCAATGTGAGTGAGACAATCGCTCCCAATGTGGCCGACTTATACCATATGCTAGTAGGAGTTGGCTCCCAGGAAAAGGAATGTAATTCTGTTAATGCTGTGGAACTCTACTACATAGACTGATAGACGGATTATAACTTATAAGATTAACTATTCAAGGTAATGCAGAAAATAGCATCATGTTCTACCCTTCTCTCCTTTGAGATATTCTATCGAGCTCACATCTCTATTATAAAAGGAATTTATATTATGGAATATTGCAGCAGCGGTTCCTAATCTTTTCGATTTTTGCAGAATTTACCATAATCTTTAATTTGCGTCAGCGAAGGTCCCTAACATTTTATAAATATGCATCTGGAGTCCAACTGGATGAAAATAATTCACTTGACCACTAGTTGACCAAAAAGTCAAAATTTGATTAATTTTGACTAAATTAAAAAAGACAAAATGGTAATTTGCATTTTCCTCACATTAAATAAGTTAAAAAACCAAAAATAAAATAAAATGGGCATCATCATCTTCCATTCGCCCCACCAATCCCATCAAATCAAAGCTATCGGTGGTCGTCGACCGACTACCACACCATCCCACACAAACAATTGGACAAACATCATATGGAGATCAAAATCAGCCCTTAAAATCTAACGACTCCAATGACGCCTATGGTCATGCATTACTGTGAGTTGGTTCGCCTCACCTAGGTGCTCCAACTCACAGTGGGATATCATCTAAAACAACTCCGGTTGATACAAGTCTCACTCGAAAGAAAAATGAGGTAGTTCCGTCTCCTTCAACTCACGAGTTTGGGAATGATTTTTTACAAAATTGGGTACACACAAATCATTAGCAGCATCGTACAACCACTAGTCTCTACTCAGTTTCTCTAATTGATGCCCTAATCGACACAAAATTTGGACTGTAATTCTACCTTAAATCGTACGCGAACTGAGGAATTCTTCCAACTAACGAATACAAATTGGCACAATCCCTTAGCCATGCAAAATGATAATGGGCATACCCTTAATTGACCCAATTGTGTCACAAATTGCTCCAATTTTGGCTTCTACTATGGTTCAGACAAGGATGCGAGAAAAGAAGCTGATGGAAAGTGAAGATGCTTCTGGAACGTTAATGTGATGCTTTTACTTGTTAAGGGTATTTATGTATTTGTATTTTTATTCTGTTAGTTGGGTCTTGTGGATTGGGTCTGTTGTTAATGGGCTTAGTGGTTAGTTAGTGCTCTTAGTGGGTTAGAAACCATATTTGGAGTCTGCATTTAGAAACACCATTGCAGTAATTTGAAATCATCAGTGTGTTTATTCATTTACAAATCTGGAGGCTTTGGCTCCTCGAAAGCCATTAATTTCAATTCATTCCTAAATATCATCACCCCTGACAATGGTATTAGAGCCGCGTTCCTGCGCCATGGCTGAGGGTACCCGTAATGCTCAATTGTTCGAGGCCATCGCTGTTTTGAATGGAGAAACAAGTTCCCTGCGAGGAGAACAAAATACCCAGAGACAAATGCTAGATGCTGTGCTCCAGCAGTTAAATAATCTTGCCACATCTTATGACTAGTTGGTGGCAAAATCTGGAAATGGAAATAGCAATTCTGGTGAAGGACCATCAAACAACCAGGTCAGTAATAATCCACTATTTGAAGGGGGTGGGGAAATTCATGCTAAATTAGTAAGACTAGAATTTCCAAAATTTGATGGTACTGAACCTCTAGAGTGGGTACTCAAAGCTGAGCAATTCTATGCTTACTTTAGCACTCCAGAAGAACAAAAACTTCAAATTGCATTATTTCATATGGAGGGAAAGGCATTAACATAGTATTGCTGGTTTAAAGAGTCTAGCCCAGTCACTCAGTTGAATGACTTCGTGAAAGCACTTAAAATTAGGTTCGGACCTTCCACTTATGAGGATCCTATTGAAACTTTTACTAAATTGAGGCAAACTAGTACGGTTGAAGAATACCAATCCCAGTTCGAAGCCTATCAAATCGGATTACTGGACTTACTGAGGAATTTAAGACAGCACTTTCATTAGTGGCCTCAGGGAAGATTTAAGGATAATGGTTACAATGTTGAGACCCAAAACACTCCCAGCCACTTTTGGTTTGGCTAAATTCCAAGAAGACGAAGTAAACATGAGAAACCAGCCCCTTAAACCCAGAAATTCCTTTCCACAACCCATATACAATCTCAAACCCAGCTCCTCTGCACCAGTCTTTAAATTACTCCCACCATTCCCAAAACTGAACCAAAACCCCCCACAAATATCCATTTCCCACCTCGCAGAAATACCTTCCCAGTTAAGAGGGTTAGCCAGGCACAAATGGATGACCGAATAAGCAAGGGACTTTGTTACTTCTGTGAGGGCAAATACCATCCAGGTCATAGATGTGCTAAACCAAAATTATTCTTACTAGAGGGGCTAGAATCAGGAGAGGAAGAAATTGATGAAACTGAGGGATAGTTGGTAGTGATACAAGCCCAAGAGACTCGGGGTGAAGAGTATGAGACTGGTGAGCTTTTAGGGATAACATTACATGCTTTGGCTGGTTCAAATGCCCCAAAACCATGAGGGTAGAGGGAAACATAAACCAACACAAAGTTGTAATCCTAATGGACACGGGTAGTACTCATAGCTTTGTGGACTCAAATGTGACAAGGAAATTACAACTACTAGTGGAGGAAAGCCAACTGGCAGTCAAGGTTGCGAATGGTGATAGCATCCCTTGCCAAGATTACTGTAGGGCGATCCCACTTCAAGTACATCATTTAAAGTTTATGGCTCCATTATTTGTGCTTACCTTGGGTGGTTGTGATGTAGTACTAAGGGTGGATTGGCTTAAGCAATTGGGTTTGTGCAATTTTTCTGATCTCACCATGCAGTTTATTTCAAAAGGGGTGGAATCTAAGTTGTAGGGTATACATCCTTCAGCTGTGTTGATAGAGGTTGATCATCACCTTAGGCTTGGGAAAGGCACATTAAGAGGAGTCTGGATACAATTGCTTTGGGGAGAAGACCAGGAACAGAAACAGGAAATTGTCCTAAGCATTCAACAGTTTCTCCAACAGTTTCAAGTGGTTTTTTTTGAACCACGGGGTCTGCCTTCGCCTAGGAGTCATGACCACAGGATTCCATGGCAGAAAGGAGCAAAACTAATAAGTCTAAGGCTCTACAGGTACCCTTACTTTCAGAAGTCTGAGATTGAGAATCTAGTTTTGGAAATGCTTGACAGCGGCATTATAAGGAGAAGCCAGAGTCCCTACTATTCTTCCGTACTATTGGTGAGGAAAGCATATGGTAGTGGCGGATGTGTGTGGATTACAGGTCCCTAAACAGAGACACGATCAAAGATAAGTGTCCTATGCCCAACATAAATGAATTATTGGATGAACTCTATGGAGTTGAATTCTTTTCTAAGCTAGACCTACGTTCTGGTTATCATCAAATCAGAATGTACCCAAGGGATATACCTAAAACTGCCTTCAGGACCCATGAGGGTCATTACGAGTTTTTGGTAATGCATTTTGGTCTTACCAATGCTCCATCTACATTTCAGGGGCTAATGAATGAGGTTTTTAGACCTTATCTCCGAAAATTTGTGTTAGTGTTTTTTATGATATTTTGGTGTACCTTTCAGGAACACTTAGAGCACCTGAAAGTTGTGTTGGAACTTTTGAAGACACGCAAATTTTATGCTAAAATTTATAAATGCACCTTTGGAAGCAAAAAAGTACAGTACTTGGGGCATTTGATCTCTAAGGAGGGAGTAAAGGCAGACCCCCATAAATTGGTAACCATGCAGGAATGGCTAGTACCAGCTAACCTAAAGGACCTCCGAGGTTTCCTAGGGCTTACAGGTTACTACAGAAAGTTTGTACAGGGTTATGGACTTCAAGCAGCACCACTCACTTCACTCCTTAAAAAAATGCTTTCAGTTGGAATGAAAGAGCTCAGCAGGCATTTAATCAGCTCAAGCAGGCCATGATGAACCCGCTAGTCCTAAAGGTACCTGATTTTTCTAAACAATCTATTATTGAATGTGATGCATCGAGGGAAGGTTTATGTGTTGTACTTATGCAGAAGGACAACCCATAGCTTATCTAAGCCAAGCACTTAAAGGAAAAAGCCTAAACTTATCAACTTATGAGAATGAACTTTTAGCACTAGTTATGACAGTACAGTAGTGGATGCATTACTTGTTGGGACAAAGTTTCAAGGTTCACACCAATCAGCAAGCCTTGAAACATCTGTTAAAGCAAAGGATTGGGACACCAGCACAGCAGAAGTCGGTTTCAAAGTTATTAGGGTATGATTTCATGGTAGAGTACAAGACTGGAAAGACAAATACTGTTGCAGATGCCCTAACCCGATTACCTATCCTAAATAACCCAAACACCACCCTCCAAATTTCCCCAAACAGTAACCTAACATCTCAAAGTACCAAATCCTATCACCCAGAAAACCTACAGATACACCCAACCAGTCATAAAGTAGCACTACAAGCCATTAGCACGATTCAAGCAAAATGGATAGAAGAGTTGAAGAAAACTTACACCTAAGACCTCCAGTTGCAGGAGCTTTTATGCAACCACCATCAGGGGGCCTTGGACCCTTCCCAATACCAGCTTAGGAATGGTCTACTCTTTTATAAAGGGAGAATCCATCTTGGGACCTTGGTATCCTTCCAGCTTTAGATCTTGCAACAATATCATAGTAGTCCATTAGGGGGCCACACTAGAGTATTTAAGACTTACTCAAGAGTAAAAAGAGAATTTTACTGGCCAGGTATGCGCAGAGACGTCAGAAACTTCATCAGGGAATGTGACATTTGTTAAAGAAACAAAGTAGAAACTATTTACCCTGTTGGATCATTGCAGCCTCTCCCAATACTCGAGAGGAATTAGGTTGATATTAGTATGGATTTCGTGGATGGATTACCACCTTTTGAAGGGCACACTATAGTAATGGTAGTAGTCGATAGGTTGAGCAAATATGCTCATTTCCTACCCCTCCACCACCCTTATACAGCATTAAAGGTTGCTAGGGTATTTACGGAAAACTTCTTTAAGCTACATGGATTTCCACAAACTATAGTCAGTGACCGGGACCCCGTGTTCACCAGTCAGTTTTGGGGAGAGCAATTTAGACTATGTAGAACAGAGCTGTTGTTAAGTTCGGCATACCATCCACAAACGGACGGCCAAATCGAGGTGGTGAACAAGAGCCTAGAGTACTGTCTGAGGTGTTTTATGAGTGATAGGCCCAAAGACTGGAAGAAATGGCTAGCCTTAGCAGAGTTCACATACAACACTTCAACTCATTGTTCTACTCAGGAAAGTCCCTTCAAAACTGTCTATGGGGTTCCTCCCCCTAAACTTCTACCCTATGAAATGGGGGCAACACGAGTACAAGCAGTGAAAGACAAGCTAAAGACTAGGGATTTCATTGCAAAACTAGTCAAAGAGACCCTCCAAAAAGCACAAGAGAAGATGAAGAAACATGTAGATGTAAGGAGAACAGAACGAGAATATCAAGAGGGGGACTGGGTTTACTTACGCCTGCAGCTGTATCGACAAATGTCAATGGCCCTCCGACGTAATCTCAAGCTATCACCCAAATATTATGGGTCGTATCGCATCCTTCTCCGTATAGGGAAGGTAGCGTACCGCCTAGATTTGCCACGGGAAGCACAGATTCACCATACGTTCCACGTTTCGTGCCTTAAACCGAAACTAGGAACCCTTACCCAAGCCCACTCACAGTTGCCGTAGGTAACACCAAAGGGAGCCCTGATGCTGAAACCTGAGGCCATCCTGGAGAGAAGACTTAAAAAGAAAGGGCACTGAGCAGGTGTCGAGGTGTTTATTCTATGGAAAAGAACAACCATCGAAGATGCAACCTGTGAAGATCTTGATGTGTTGACGAGGCGATTTCCAGAGCTTGTGGACAATCTCTTTTGAAGACGGAAGCATTTCTACGGTTCAAACAAGGATGGGAGAAAAGGAGCTCAAGGAAAGTGAAGATGCTTTTGGAACGTTAATGTGATGCTTTTAATTGTTAAGGGTATTTATGTATTTGTATTTTTATTTTGTTAGTTGGGTCTTGTGGACTGGGTTTGTTGTTAATGGGCTTAGTGGTTAGTTAGTGCTCTTAGTTAGTGGGTTAGTAACCGTATTTGGAGTCTGTATTTAAAAATACCATTTCAGTAATTTGAAATCAGCAGTGTGTTTATTCATTTACAAATCTGGAGGCTTTGGCTCTTCGAAAGCCATTAATTTCAATTCATTCCTAAATATCATCACCCCCTAACAGCTTCCAATTCCATGCCCAAAAAGAGGTTCCAGTTTCTTCAGTTTCTGTTCGGGCGCACACCACGAGACAACCTCCAATTGTTTGCATGGGATGTGAAAGTGATTTTGATTTGATTTCTGGTTTTGATGTTGGAGGAGTGAGTTTATTTTTGGTTTTGATTTGTTTTCCTGGTTTTGAAGGGAATGATTTTGATTTCTGATTTTGTTGGACGGTGCGGTAGCAGATGGTTGGCCACCGTTGACGTTTTGATTTGGTGGGGATGGGGTGTGAAAGATGATGACTTGGCTCTCCATTTTCATCTAAATCATGTGTTCTAAAGTAGTTCAATTAGTTGAGTCTCTTTGGAGAATAAAATTGTCGTTGCTCCACTTTGGACACCAAGGTATCAACATCAATGAAGTTTTCTCCTCCAACCATTCCATCCTTGATTTCATCAAGATTGTTTGGTTCTTCATCCAATAGGTAGATTTTCTCCTCTAAATCACTGTCTGATTCAAGTAAAATTTCATCTTCAATATCTAGGGCATCTTCAGATGGCTTAAACCTGGACGGAGAAGCATGATCACTATAGCATTTAAGCTTAGTCACTGGAGGAATTTTGTTCAGATTTTCACGAATTATGTTTTCCCACTTTGAAACTAGACGACTATCGTCAGCACCAAATATGTTTCCAGCATTTAATGGTATAATCTCCTGAAGGCTGTAGACACAAAGTACATAAAATAACAAGAACTAAATGTCCGTTTGATTGTAAGAGTGGAATTTGAGTAGAAAGAAAATGAATTAATTGTCTAAAATTTTTTTCCTGAAAATTGTCAATTAATTGTATTTGATTAATATAATTTTTCACTTTGAAAATATTGAAGTTTTAGATCTTTTGGTGTTCGTTTGACTTTACTTTCCATGGAAATTGTCCATTAAATGATTTTTTTTACAATTGGGTATATAATTTGTTTCATTGTCCAAAAAAAAAAAAAAAAAACCCTGGAAACCACTTTGTCACCCCTTTGGTGGGAAAACCAATTCACTTGAAACATGGAAAAGGGGTCATGTGGGAGGTGAAAAATGTTTTGCCAAGAAAATTTTTGCCATCAAACAACAAAAAACTTGGAACTTGAAAATTATTTTTCAAGTTCCATGGAAAATAACTTGAATCAAACAGGTCCTAAGTTCTTACGAGATACTTAAATTTAATTCTGGTACATATTGAGCATATTTATAAACAGTGCCCTCTGTTAATTTGTAGGGAGATTGCCTTTAGTAACTTTACTAGTTTTGTTTACTATTTTCATTGTCTTTCACCATATATGCATAGCATACAAGGATAAGCATAAAGAAAGGACTAGAGAGGTATGAGCATGACCAAGAATCGAGCTTCTCTTGCCCGTCACACTCCCAAGAGGCACTTTGTACTCCTTTTCAGAATTGGAACGCCCTACCCTAGACTAAAAGGTTGTATGGAAAGTCTCTAAAGAAGGGGGTTGATCTTTAGGACTCGCTTAAGCAAAACTCTCTCATTGTGGCTTTAAGATGAAGCAAGTTGCATTAATTAGCTTGAAAAATCGACCTGTTAGTTTGTCTCTGGTTTATTTTAGAGAATGCTATTCATCAATTCTAATGATTAATATCGAGTTTTGTGGCAGGAAGACCACTGCTATATTGTTCAATGAAGTAGAAATACAATGCATATTTTTTATTGGACAATATGACAATGACTTTACTACCGTCGATGAATAATATTATTCTTTAATTTAACAAATCAGATAAGCTTCTTGATTATACTATAGTTCAATATATATTATAACTAATCATATACGGGATTAAGAGATTTATTACTAATAGGGTGAATATATTGCCACCACGATTTTTATTTTTTACCCCACACGTTTCAACATTTTTCATATTTTCAAATATGGTCATAAGTAAAATGTCATAAATAGAAACGCTTTATTATTTTTTTAAATGACACATCTTCGTTTGTTCCACCGCTCTATAGCTCCACCACTATCGAAACATTTTGTCATTCTATCACCAGATAGACCTTCAATTTTCATTGATAAATAACATGTTTAGCAGTCATTCATGCCTTTTGGCTATCAATTCCTTCTTCTCTTTTGGCTCCTAAAATGAAAGTAGGTAGTACCGCTTCCTCAGCCTCAACTCTTGAATAAAAAAAACCCAAGTATTAGGTATTTGCACTAGTTTCTGAGCATTCATACTTCGAATCTATGTTCATCTTTTTTTTTGCCTGCTGGCTCCTGCTTCCTGATAAAACAACTTTTCTGGATGATTTGCAGATTGGTAAAAAATGACATACCTGGTTGGCGGTCCATCAACAGCAAGAGTTGCAGATCAGGAGGTTGTCTCTTCTGAATGAGAAAGGTAGAGATACACAAGATTGACTATCAAATCTAGAAAAAGGAAGGAACGGTGTTGGGGGACTTGTGGTAGCGGTGTGGGGAAGTCTTTTACATGGGAAAAATCGAAATGGTCTGGGCGGGGAGAGAGAATGGAAGAAAGGTCTTATTGAATAATGCTTGGCGTACAACGATTTTGATATAACATGCCACAACATTAGCAACAACATTATACAAAAATATGGTACAAATAGTATAATTCTTATTGAAGAGTATGCACCGCAATCTTCTAATTTTTAATTTGATTAGGATTATATGGTGAAATTAATGCGGTACATTTATCAAAAATAAAATTTATAGTGTGGTGTAACAAATAATATTTATAGTGGTAATAATCACTCTTACTAATATTCTAATTGTAAATATATTCTTACTTTGTCCATTTTGTCTTCAATTATTTCAAAATTCTTTTTTTTCTACGTATTCATTTTTAATCTCACTTTTTTCAAAAACTTACTATTCAAAATAATATTTAAAAAAATAAAAAAAAAACTACCAAACAGGGCTTATGTCTCTCACATCACATGCTTGGTGACAAGTTCAAATCTCATCTTTTCTTTAAATTCATTTTTTTATTACACATTCTTCTAATTAAATAATTTTATACATAAATTAAAAAATTTTCATATTTTTTAATCACATATTCTCTAAAAAATCATTATTACAAATTTATTTGCCAAAAAAGGCTCAAACCCCTTCAGAGTATCTTCGAAAGATCTTTATTTTTAAAGAGCATATTCTATAATTTATTGAACATTTATAAGTTTAGAGAGTAAAAATTTTGAAGTATTCCAACTGCTCTTTATATTTAACACTTAATTTTATTACTCTAAAAAAATATTTTTTATTTTTTTCTATATTTTATTTTCACTAGCCTTCCTCCAAATTATTATACTATTTTTTCAATTGAAAATTAAAATATTTTAAATGCATTTAATTATAAAGAGTGGATTTGACTCTCAAACTTGCTCTCTAAATTAAAATATTAATTTAAAGAATTTTTTAGAACATAACTTTAAGGATTAACTCTTTAAAATATGAATTATGTTATGTCCAAGGAGTCTGCGCTCTCATGAACTTGACATATTCTGGAATTTACAGTCTGATATTTTTACTTTTTTCTTCTCAATATGTAAAATCATAAATTTCATCAATTCCAAATCTCAATATGGAAAATTATAAATTAAATGATGCAATATTTGTTATAAATCTGATATAAATTTCATTATTCTCTCCATATCGACAGCCCCGCTCGCTGTCTGGATAGTCTCTTTCGCTCTTTACTTTTCGTTCTGTCCGTCAAAGCATCAACAATGACAGAGCATCACTCAATCTCCACTCCACTACTATCAGCGCCACACTCGGACCATCCGTCCCATTTAGTAATAAACGTTCAGGACCCGGACCCTGACCTCATCGATTCGACGGCCATTCAGAGCCCATCTACCCGACTCCATATACAGCAAAACGGCGGAAGTAATAACAATCCGCTGAACCCGTTTGAGTTTATTGGGGTCCGTGAGGATTTCGAAGTGCCCAGTTCCATTACGATCGATCCGTTCCGGAATCATACGCTGAACATCGCGGGGGTTTATGAGTTCGTGAAGATTTTGATTTGTCTGCCTATTGCCCTGGTCAGGCTTGCGCTTTTTTCGCTTTCCCTTGCGGTGGGATACATGGCAACGTATTTGGCGCTCTGCGGGTGGAAAGATAAGGAGAACCCAATGCCCAAATGGCGCTGCCGGCTCATGTGGGTCACCCGTATTTGCGCCCGTTTAATTCTCTTCTCCTTTGGGTATGCAATTTGATAAGATATGTTAATTTGATAGAACTTATGCGAGCTCTTTCTTTCAAAGCTAATGTTTTATGCGACTCTCTCTTTAGTTGTTACTTGTCGTATATGCATTTATAACGTGCACGAAATATTGAATTTTAGATTTTTATGGGTTTAGAAGGTCAATGAAATAAGGTAAAAAAAGGATTTAGAGTAGTTATTTACATGCACGGATGAATATTTATTCTTCTGTATTTACGTCCTTTGATGATCTGTTTACGAAACTTCGCCTTAAATTCTTCAATACTGATGGTACTTGAATGAATGTGGTCGGCTTAATTCTTTATGGGTTTAAATGATTATCAAACGTGAGGATATGGCGTGCATAAGCAGGAACCAAGATTAACTATGAAATAAAATAAAATTTGGAAACTACGAGGGATTACCTCTACGCTATTCATCAAGTTATGCATGATTTCAAAGCTAGGTCAAATATTTTTCTTGTCAACAGTAGCTTTAGAAATTTATATGAGAATTATATATAGATAACACTATTTGGAGGGACATATTAATGCACAAGTTATTAAATTTTTTTTTTTCTCAACCACGAATCCAGAGAAAAACTTAGGTTAGTAGGTGGATAGAATAGCATGGCGCCAGTAAAAAATGACAACAATGAATTTATGTTCTTGCTGAAAAGAAATCTAAAATTTTCACAGCATGTGAGATCAAATAGTATTTCATTTTACCAAATATTGGGACCAAGTAGACAAACCATCCGTCTCTTCCAGAATTAGTACATGAACATGGTTCTTAGGGAATTCCCTCATCTTCTTGTGATTGGAGTGTGTAAAACAGTGGGAACGGTTGAGGAACGAGCAATGAGGAATCCTAATCAATGATGTAAAGATTTGTTGAATTTGTTCAATGTCTAGAACTGGACATACTTGTTAAATGCTAAAGAAGAGTTAAAATTTTATGTCTCGTGTATTTTTCCAATTACATAACTTGATATGCACTTCACAAAGTGGCCTTGGTTTGTGGGATTTTATTTTGAACGATGAACAATGATGCAATTGAAATCGTTCACTGAGGATGGTTTGGAAAAGTACAGACATAAAGGGAGTGTATAGTTTGGGATCGTTGAGATGAATTTGGATTCCATCAGGGGAAATGAAGACATGTAATTCATGATGAGGGGAGTAGCTATGTTTATATAGGTTTTTATGATTGATATTACTTTTCTTTTACTGCATAAGTTTGCTCTGAGTTAGAAACTTATTCTTATTCCTTTTGGTTTTTAACTTTGCAGCTACCATTGGATAAAAAGGAGAGGAAATCCTGCTCCGAGGGAGATTGCTCCTATAGTTGTATCTAATCATATATCATATGTTGAACCTATTTTCTTTTTCTATGAATTATTTCCCACCATTGTCGCCTCTGAATCGCACGATTCCATGCCTTTTGTTGGAACCATCATCAGATCAATGCAGGTATTCTTATACTCCTTAAAATCTTTACTTACTGGCTACATTTTACATATAGTAACCTTTTGACTTCTTCTGATTTGATGGGCTTCCACAGCTTATGTGCTAGATACACAATAGTTCTTGTTCACTTTCTAAGTTATACATTTTAGTTACATTGTTCCTATGAATTCCATAGGTAATATATGTTGATAGATTCTCAAGATCTTCGAGGAAGCATGCTGTCAACGAAATAAAGGTATAAAGCATCTGGCCTTTTTTGTCTACTGTCTGTTTAAAATTGAAAGATAAAACAAGAGAAAAAGGTCCTAGAGGTTTAAAAATTTTGTGCTCAACATGGGAAAAAGAATTCCATGTTCTGAAAGTTTTATCGATATATAAAGCTATTTGATACAGAAATGTGTTTCAAGGAATTGAATACAGAGAAAAGCTTCTTGCAATCGGTTTCCTCGATTGCTTTTATTTCCTGAGGGAACGACAACCAACGGAAGGCTTCTTATTTCTTTCCAACTCGGTGCATTTATCCCTGGTTATCCTGTCCAGCCAGTCATTGTTCGTTATCCCTATGTACACTTTGATCAATCCTGGTAAAGCCCCTTCTTACTTTCCAGTTGTGTTTTCTGGACATGTCATTTGGTTTCATATGGGCTTACTTCACATGATTCATCATTTTGTTCAGGGGGCATATTACTGTACCAAAGCTGATGTTCAGAATGTTCACACAGTTTCACAATTTTATGGAGGTATATTGCATTTCTCTCTGTATGCGTGGCTGTGTGCTTGATCCACGTTTCATTTGTTTTCGTTACTGTTGTCATTCCCAAACTGTGTAATGTGTTGCCACTTGCCAGCAAGCCCAAAAAGTTGCAACTATCGTTTGTTACTTTCTGTTAATTATTTTTTGCTAATAAATGGCTAGTGAATGAAGGGCTCTATGAAAATAAAACTTTTAAGCTCATTTCGATATTGTTTCATTATGTAGTTGAACTATGATTTTGAACTGTGGAGTTTATCAGAGAAAGAGTCTTTAACTTGTTGTAGCCAGGCATACCTGATTGTAATCTTTTCATTGTCGACCATTGTGAGCTTTAATTTGTGATGCTTGGACCCTTCTTTTTGGTCGGCATACCCGTGTCGACACGACACGACACGGGGATGAAATATGGGTTGGACGCCGCAGATTTCAACCGGACACGGTCAGGGAAGGAGGAGGAGGAGGCGGCGGCGGCCAGAATCGCAGTCTACAGAGGGAAGGAGGCGGAGGAGGAGGAGGAGGGGTGTTGGACTTGGGCCCTTTTTTTGTTTCAAGTTTTTGGCCAATTGGGCTTTAAAACATTGCTCTTTTTGTTTTTTCCAAACATTGCTTTTGAAAAAAAAAAAAAA